>CM070822.1:23371524-23586524 GCA_036326025.1 Chrosomus eos
GAACAAAGGACTTACGGGGTTGGAACGACATGAGGGTGAGTAATTACTGACAGAATTTTCATTTTTGGGTGAACTATCCCTTTTAAGCATATATCTACCTGAGGCTTCAGAGGAGCCACAGTCTTACGAGAAAGTTTTGTTTTGGTTTTTTTTCATACGAGGGGCTGCAGAACCGTTCAGCCTACTGAAAACCCAAATAGAGCTCAAGAGGGCAATGTACTCAGGCCGGACATAAGATCTACCTGAAGCTCCAGTGACAGCCTATACTCCAAAACAAAAAAAGAGAGAAATCCTCCACCTGCAGCTCACCTTCGTCAGCCGCCGAGCCGTCTGAGAGGGTTACACCCCTCTCAAGGCGATCGGCAAACTCCATCTGGGAACCCCATGATGCGCGTCGCCGCTCTGCCTCAGCACGAGCGTGACCCGAACCACGAGGTCCAGATGCTGAACCCTCTTCGCTCGAGGGCCAGACGAGAGCGGAGCGTTCTCAAGGGAAAACCCTCACAGTTTGCACAGGCAGCTCCCTCGAGAACTGACTGTGCGTGATCTTCTCCCAAACAAAAAAGCACAGCTCGTGTGTGTCACCCGGTGCCAGATATCTTGGGCACGGGTCCACACACTTCTGGAAGCTTTGCTTCTTCTTAGTGCATTTCATTCTTACCTTAATTCTAAGCGGGTTCAATCACAATATATTGTTATATTAATACACTGGTCATCAGATGTAACCTGGCTTTACAATGTGAGTAAGTAAATGATGGCAGAATTTCTGTGTGAACTATCCCTGGCCCCTTCTATATTTTTCCTGGCCCTAAAAGAAATATAAGGAAAAGCACTTTTCCATTTAACTGTATTCATTGTATACATTTTGACTAATCATAATCATTGTATTATATTAATTATTAACATGTACACATTCATTATTAATCTTGTGCCTAACATGATGAAAACGGCTTTGATTATGTTTCTTGTACCCTCACAATGGTTACATAGGCCTATTTTCACTTCAAAATGGCGAAATTAGACAACATATATTAGTTTGCCCGATTATTTTTGTCATTCATTTAAAATTTATGACCTAAAAAATTAAGAACGCACTAAATTTGATTATAACAAGACTGAAGCGAACACGAATTTGTGTAGCTTACACTTAATCACACATTTTTAGGGGGGTTAGGCAGAAGATTAGGGGGATTTTATTACACTATTTTTATATAGCCCATCGGGCAAGCCGGTTATGCATTTTGGTAGCCCAACTGGAAAACACAATAGCCCCGGGACGTCGGGCTAGCAATTTTGTGAGCCCTGTAGCTAGCTGAGTAACTTACCTTCGACATGCTACATCGGTGAGGTACTGAGAGCCAACGTCATCGCCATTCTTCTTGAGAAGAGCGACCGTTCTCTCGTAAGCAGTAAAGGGGAGCTCACTCTTCACGATATGGTAAGCAGTGTTGATTAACTTCACCGTCCGCTGGATTGTGTCGTTATTGGCCCGTTGTGTCCAGTAATGAAGTGGCCCAGCTGATGGGTTGTCCGCCACCCGCTTTGCAAACACGCACTGCAAATGTTGGTGGCTTTTTTCGTGTGCATCTAAGGCCTGTTTTCTGTAGTTCTGGGTCCCCTTGTAAAATCTCCCAACTCAGTTGGCTTTTGTTGGAAATTTCCGACAAACGAAACAGTGCATGCCCTCATCGCCTTTCTCCACCCAGGTGTACTAGATCCTTTTCCTATTTAGCACCAAAACTTAGACACGTTCTTTCAGTTGAAATCTAGACTAAAAACACATCTTCTTGATCTAGCATACACATAACACATTATAAACTTCTATAATTCAATGTTAGGCTGCATTAAGACTCCCCATAAATCCTGATGTACTGATAAAGAACCTGCACCTGGACACGACGACAATGTAGTCCTGAAGTGTCAACTAAGCCCCTTTCACACAGATATTCCGGAAAATACACGGATAATGTGACCCGGCATTTGTCCCGGGATTGTTTGATTTCGGTTCATTCACACTGCCAGTGATTTGCCGGGATCTGTGAGTGCGTTCACACACAACCCGTTAATGTCCCGGAAAGCCGCGTGACGTCAGGATGAGACGTGTAACGTACGCGTCGAAAACATGTGCACGCACGCACCTTTCCACAGAGCTGGCGAACGATCGCAACTTCAGCGCCGATTGTGAGGAGCTCCTGTCTCTGCTTCATTCCAGTTTGCAGACATTTTTTCGTTCTTTCTTTGATGATGACGAACACCAACTTTCTTCTAAGAGCAACAGAGTCGTGTAATGGCACATGCGTCATCACTATGACACACCCCTTATGGCATTGGTTCTGGCTTTTGTTCACACAGCGTGCGTTCCGGGTCTGAACACGGCAATGTTACTAGGTCCCCAACCCGGGATCGATCCCGGCATCAATCCCGGGTCGTGTTTACGTTCACACAGAAGGCACTCTGGCAATTCGCAGGGTTCAAATTGCTGTGTGAAAGGGGCTCTAGTCTTTCCCCTGTGAAAAGGCCCCCTTCTCCTTCCCTTTACCTCTGTACAGATAAAAACGTTGTCAAAATGGTTCCGGTTCACATGACTACTCAGAATCGATAAATAATTCTGGATTATACATTTTTAAGGCCAGACAAGTCATTTATTTAAGTCAATTTGTAAAGAAAGACTACATGCCTGTGCACATACATATTCAAACGCGCATACCTATAGACTAAACACGTAAAACGCATGTGCAAGCCATCAGCGTTTTCACAGGTTTGCGTTTTAAAACTTGCGCAGAGATAAAAACAAACAAACAAACAAACAAACAAAAAACAATATATATATATATATATATATATATATATATATATATATATATATATATATATATATATATATATATATATTATATTATATATATATATATTTTTTTTTTTCTTTTCTTTATTTTCTTTAAGGCTTGCACCTTGGTGTTCTCGAACCACCAGGCACCGTTGTTGTGCGAATGAGCGGGCCGGAGCGCGTTAAGGGTTTTCTGTTAGAACGGTGTCGTGTAAGGGAATTTTGAATCAATCAAAACTAACTTTAACTGGACAATAACTTTATTATACAGCTGCTGTAAAGCCAAAACAATCTCTGTTACTTTAATTTCCTACTGTAAAACTGCTTTGAAACAGTCCATATTGTTAAAAGCTTTATATAAATGAAGGTGACTTGACTTGAGTATTGGAAACCCTCATTCATCTTATTTAAAACACTAATTGTTAATTAAAACAAAATTAAAATTCATAAGACAACCTTGCTTACAGTTGCCATTCTTATTTTGTTTTGAAGGGGCTTTTGTTTTTTGCCCAGAGGTAGTCTTGGGGGCATAGGTGAGTTTGTTGCATTTGACATTTTCCACAGGGCTTTTTCAGGCCCACTGAACTGACGGAGAATGACATTTAATTACTGGTGAGCAGTCACGCAGTTCGGCTAATTACAATCCCTGGAGTTTAGTCATCATACCTAATTAACTTTTACTTTCATGAAAGCTTAATGGCACGGGGCGATGGCGTTCCCGCATGCTACACTTTGCAAATATTGATAATGAGTTTTGGAAATGAATTCCAAAAAGAACTTCTGACTTCCTGTGTACCTTATGTGGAGATCATGCAGATCCATTCGCAAGATCAGATCTATTTGTGAGGTCTTGTAAGAGAGCACCACACTTTGAACTATCTGTTCACCCACTGTGCTCTCATCAGACACGTTGTTGCCCCCCTCTGATTGGGTGTATCATGATGATAATGAGCAAGAGAACGCCACATGGTGCATTTCTACCCCTCACCATGGTAACAGAGGGCAGACCACTGGTTTCAAGCTGCTGGTCACCAGAGTGTCATCTATCTCTCGGCAGGTGAAGGCATCACTCTTGTTTTACTCATAACCATGGGGAAGTACAAGGTCATTTTTTGAATTTGTTGACTCAGTGGTACTTAGAGCTTATGTTTTTGCATAAGTCAATGAATGGATCGTATCAATGTTTTATAATGAAAAATACATTGTTCTAAATGCCTTTTAGCGGGGCTCGACATAAGCAATGGCCCGATGGCCCGGGAACAGTAAAACAGTATGCCGGGCTAGTTGATTGGCCATCAGCAAAACAAACAGCAAACGTCATACACAGTGGCGCGAAGAGTGTCAATGTTACTTCAGGTTATTTATTACATGTTAAAATGTCAAAGAACTACGAGGCTGATACGAGAAAGAGGACATTCCTAGTGTCATGGAAAACACAGTAGTCAAGTCAAGTCAAGTCACCTTTATTTATATAGCGCTTTTTACAATACAAATTGTTTCAAAGCAGCTTTACAGAGATAACAGGAAAACAATGTTGTAATAGTATTGTTCAATTGAAAATTAAATGTCCCCAACTAAGCAAGCCAAAAGGCGAAGGCAAGTGGCAAGGAACCAAAACTCCATCAGGTGACAGAATGGAGAAAAAAACCTTGGGAGAACCCAGGCTCAGTCGGGGGGCCAGTCCTCCTTTGGCCAACGAATGAACAGTGTATGATTATGAGTTAGGCAGCATAATGTCAGGAGTCAGATGGGATCAGAACTTTCACGATATTATCCAGTTCATCTGGTTGGGTTGGGTCATCCGGCCGGTGAGGAGATGAGTGTGTTGAGGTGTCCATGGGCCTTCACAGCCCTGATAATGCGTGTCGTCGTGTCCATGTGATGGTCCTTCATCATATCTGGATATGCCCTGGATCCGGCGGTCTGCGGTAAACCTCGGGATAAACAGAGAGACTAATATTAGCGTAGACGCCATCCTTCTTATGATGTACAAAGTACATCAGGAATTATGGGAAGTGTTCCCGGTTCCGGCTGATCTAATCTATGCAGCCTAACATTGAATTATAGAAATCTATAATGTGTTATGTGTATGCTAAGCCAAAGAGATGTGTTTTTAGTCTAGATTTAAACTGACAGACTGTATCTGCTTCCCGGACCGTGTTAGGAAGATTGTCCAAAGTTTTGGTGCTAAATAGGAAAAGGATCTACCGCCAGCAGTCGATTTTGATATTCTAGCTATTATTAACTGGCCGGTATTTCGAGATCGCAATAGACATGAAGGACTATAATGCGTTAAGAGCTCGCTGAAGTACCATTTAGTGCTTTGTAAGTAATCAGCAATATTTTAAAATGTATACAATACATTTTTCATAGGGAGCCAATGCAGTGTTAACAGAACCGGGCTAATATGATCATACTTCCTGGTTCTAGTAAGAACTCTAGTGGCTGCGTTTTAGACCAGCTGTAGTTTATTTATTAAGCGTGCAGGGCAACCACCCATAAGAGCATTACAATAATCTAGCCTTGATGTCATGAACGCATTAACTAATTGTTCCGCATTTGTCATTAAGAGCATATGACGTAATTTAGATATATTTTTAAGATGGAAGAATGTGGTTTTAGAGATACTAGAAACGTGACTTTCAAATGAAAGATTAGTATCAAAGAGCACACCCAGGTTTCTAACCGACGACGAAGGTTTGACAGAGCAGCCATCAAGTGTTTGACATTATTTTAGGTTATTACATGAGGATGTTTTTTGAGTAATACTATACAACCACGATCGGATGATAAGAGCAAATCATTTGTGACTCTAATGAGAGCTGTCTCAGTACTATGATATGGCCTAAATCCTGACTGGAAATTCTCGCAGATACCATTTCTTTCTAAAAAGGAACTTAGTTGTGAGGATGCTGCCTTTTCTAGTATCTTTGACAGAAAAGGTAGATTCGAGGTCGGCCTGAAATTGACTAATTCTGAAGGATCAAGTTGCGTTTTTTAAAATGTTTTACTATGTATTCTAATGACAAAGGTGAATTAATGATATTGAGAAGAGGATCTATGACCTCTGGAAGCATCTCTTTCAATAGCTTAGTCGGTATAGGGTGTAACATACATATTTTCGATTTAGATGATTTAACGAGTTTAGAAAATTCATCCTCTCCTATAGCAATGAATGAATCAAATTTTTTGTCAGAGAGACTACAATGCACTGCCTCATGCGATACTGTAGTAGATAGTTGCATAGTTATAATATTCTCCCTGATATTATCAATCTTAGTAAGTAAAGAAGTTTATAAAGTCATTACTGCTGTGCTGCTTGTAAATGTCTTGAAGCTTTATTTTTTCGTTAATTTAGCCACTGTTTCAAATAAATACCTAGGGTTTTGTTTATTTTCTTCTAATAGGGTTGAAAAATAAGCAGATCTAGCAGTATTTAAGGCCTCTCTGTACGCAATCGTGCACTCTTTCCATGAAATGCAAAAAAACTTTAAAAAAAAAACTTTTTTTTTTTCTTTTCCAGTTTCGCTCCAGAGCCTGAGTATGCTCATTGTACCACGGCGTTGGACTATTTTCTTTAATATTCTTTAAGCGCAAAGGGGCAACTGTGTCTAAAGTGCTGGAAAAGAGACAGTCAAATGTTTCTGTTGTAATATTGAGTTCTATGCTTTCTAGGATGCTGAGGAGAGGAAATTGATCAGGAATAGGCTATTATTAATAAAGCAATCTTTAGTGGAAGAAGTGATAGGTCTAACATATTTGTAACACAGAGTCGGCTTTTGCAGCCTTGGCTAAATTAAGTATACACAAGACTAGATAATGATCTGAGATGTCATCACTCTGCTGCAGAATTTCAACGGCATCAACATTGATTCCATGAGATAATATTAAATCTAGAGTATGAATACGACACGTGTTGTCTAACTCCTATAGAGTTCAGAATGTCTTTAATACAGGTTAAAAGGACTAAGTCAAAGCCATTAGGAAATGCCACATTATACCACAATAGCCACATCCATGAGATCATTAAAATTTAGATAAATTGCACATCATAGATTTATTTAAAATATTCAAAAAGTTTTCATTTAGCTCAACATTTTCAGAGGTTTTCATCTTAGGGTGTCACGTGGGTTGGAGGAAGGCAGACGAGGATATATTTCCAAAAAGAAGGTTTATTTGTAATTGATCACAGGATGGCAGAACAGCACCACACACACTAAATAAGACGGAGATCGGAGACTGAAATAAGACAGAACATTGACTTAAAGCTATGGTATACGATTTCAAAGATTGTTCATTATTAATATCCTTGTTTAGATGCTGGTTATGGTTCTATAGTACAATCCTAACAATATGAATAGAAAAAAGAATGAAAAAAATCCATTCACTCTATTGGGTGTACAGCTGCAGAGAAGTTGACCAATGTAAGCTGTCCGGCCGGACAGCTTACATTGGTCAACTGCTCTCATCCAATCACCAGCTCCACTTGAAACTCCACATGGCGCTCGCGTCTCCAACCCAACCGACCCTGACCCCGCCCCCCTCCTTGCGCGAACAAGCAGCTGACAGTCTAGGTAGCTACTGTAGCTAAGTAGCGTCAGATCAGCAATGGATAAAAATATAAACGACAGCAGCAAGCGGCCCCTGCTTGCCCTGACTCATGCTCATGCTGCCGGTCGGCATTGGAATGTTAGCCGTTTAGCATCGCCTATCACGGGTCAAAGTAATTATATTTCTTGAAGTGCTTGAATATATTTCAGTAGGCCTAGCGGGTTTCTGTTCGAGCCGATCGGAATTTGAACAAGATGCGCTGTGTGCTGCAATAACAATTACTCAAAAACTTAGCAATACTAGTAGTATCATACGGTGATGGGGAGTTTAGAACATTTCATGTGTTGCTAATCTTGCTTTGGCGTGAACTCAAACGTGACATTGAATTGTTGTTGAAGCAACTAAGTTCAAGTGTCGAAAGGCAATTTTACATATGATGTGTCATTAGCGAGGTCATTAGATTGATTGTGTACTACCGGTGATCATCACAGCTTGACTGAGTGACGTTGTTCAGTTCGTTTCCCGGTGGGAGGGATCAGGTAGCACAGAGGGGAGGGGTGTGTGTGTGGAGGGGCGGGATGAGTTTTTTAAAACTTCCCTACCGTCTCAGGCTTTCTCGACCGATTTTGAACATCGTATACTATAGCTTTAACAGATGGAACTTAAATACAAACACAGATGACACTGATTAATAGAACACAGGTGATACAGATGACGATGATGACTAAACAGGTGACACAGCTAAACTGATAATGATAGTAACCATGGATACGAAAGAGTGGCGGGAAAATAACAAAGGAGAACAGGAACCAATCGAAATACAAACTGAAAGTCCAAACAAACACTGACACGTGACATAGGGTTCTTTTTAATGTTTTTTTGTTAACTTATTTAAACATTTGGCCTTCTAGCCTTTAAAGGTAAGTAATTTTGGAGAGGCTAGAAACGTCTCGTTACATATGGTAACCCTCGTTTCCTGAAGGAGGCAATGGAGGCGCCATGACGGGAACGGCGAATCGGAATCTCGCTAGAGAGGCCAATCTACTTCGAGTGAAACTAAATGAGCCAATGCACATTGGTGTGCAATCATTTGCAGTGTTGGGAGTAACGCGTTACAAAAGTAATGCATTACAGTAACATATTACTTTTTGCTGTAACGCAGTAGTGTAAGGCATTACTAATCAATTTTCAGTAATATTTTACTCGGTACATGTTCAGTAAGGCTTGCGTTACAAGTTACAACAGACTTTTAGTTTTAATTGTAAAAAAAAAAAAAAAAAAAAAAAAAAAAAAAAAAAAGCCTACACAGCAAGACCGCGAGACAAGCAGGCTAAATTACCTGTTCGTGGTCAGTCAATAGCCGCGTGTGGTGTCCAAGTCTGTTAATAAAAACTATATGGCAGCGTCTGATATATTTGTATGGCGATTTATTTTTTACAGTGCCGTGAGGTATGATTTCGGCCTCTGTGCTCGCGCTGGCCAGTGGAGAAGCGGCTAATGGTGAAGATGGCATGAAGAAGACTGTGCATTCGCGAGATGGACGTATGCGCATTAGGCTATTCGTTCTGTGTTTTCTTTCTTAACAGTTAGGCTATGTTTATGTGGTATTTTTCATGTTTTCATCACGCAATCATGTTTTTGATGCGGTGGTGACGCGTTCATTTAAGGGCAGCGGCGCTGCCGATAAAGCACATAAGAGCTGTCACAAAGAACCGGCAAAAGCAATGATTATGAATATGTCAAATATAGCAAGGAGACATTTTACTTGTTTATTAATAAAGGCAGGATGAAGTTGACGATGCTGACTCGCGATCTTCGCAGTAGGAGTGCGCCAGAGAGAAATGCACATTTAATTTCATAAGCAGAGAGCAGTCTGTTTTCTTTCGTTTTGAATTGTTCTGTTTTACAAGTAGACATTTCAATATACATATATTTTTCAGGTTCATTTATGAGTGAATTGTCCTCCGTGTCGTGATTATTTATAATCGTCTGCTATATTTAAAATCCAGGCAATTGTTGATGAAACATAGATTAAAATTAAGATACAATTAATACAAAACGAAATTCACTTTAAAGAAAGGCTTTGTGTCTTCTGTGTAAGGTCTCTGTGGAAGTTTTTAAGCAGTCTTTTAGTGCCGCTTCAGAGCGCTCGCGTCCGTAACGGAGAACTACGTCTGTAACATTGTTTTTTCCTCATAAATGCGAACACGAAAAATAAAATAAAATTTATATTTTATGTTCTGTGGAGAGCCAACCCTTCTTCATCCGATTTGCGCAGTGTAATTCACAAAATTACAACAACAAAAATCGTTGCCTCCTAAAAGTTTAAGATTTTTTTTTTGTCACGCAAGTCTGTCTATTTCCCTAAATATAAAATGCATGTGTAGACTGATATTTTTCTAATGTCTGGACTCCTTTCAGGGAGGAGCCTATGGATAAACAGACGTTGTAATATTTTGGTATTAATGCATTTTCTGAGAATTTATTTTTCAAGTTTTGACAGCAAATGTCATGTCCATAACGCTGGAATTCCCAAATTTAAAATAATTTATCCTCAACTTGTTTTGTGGTGTAGGTCTACGTATTTTATAATGTCAAGTTAACTTCAAATAATACTAATAGTAATTTAAAGATGTGGTAGCATTGGATCTGGACGGTATGGATAACTCTTGGAGTTGGAAGTCGCGATTCTGCAGGTTCGTGGATCTGAGTGTCGCGATTTCGGTTTCATATCGCATATCGTTAAAGCCCTAGTCATTTTAGAATGTTAAGTTCTACTTCTGTATATTTATTTTGGTGAAAGTAACTCAAAAGTAATACAGGAGTAATGTAACGCATTACAATTCTGAGACAGTAATATTGTAAGGTAATGAATTACTTTTAAATAACAGTAACATGTAATATATAATGTATTCCAGTTTGGAAGTAACTTGCACAACACTGATCATTTGCAACAGCTGCTCTGTCACACAGCGCAGGTATATAATGAGCACTTCAGTTTTTTACTGAGGAGCCGAGCCGGAGCGCTTGCTGCCCCAGCGGGCTGCAGCAGATGTGGCGACGGATGTGTTCCCAACTTCAGGGAACGAGGGTTACCATACGTAACCGAGACGTTCCTCTTTAGTTGGTCACTCAACTCCACGTCGGGACAGACGACTTGTCCTGTGCAAGCCGCTTGCCCCTTCTTGCCTGGAAGGACGATAGGAGAGGGCTTACACAGAGTGTATCTATCACTGTTGTTCCGTGATAACCCATTTAGTGAGATTATTGGATAACACTGGGAAAGCGTGCCTTACATCGCTAGTTTCAATAGTTTCTAGCACAACAGGCTAGAAAATGGCTAGCCTGTTAGCATGCCATCTGTGCGCTCTTTATTCATTTATTTATTTTGCTCGCACACTCGTGCCTTATACAAATCCATCAAACAACTGTGGTGAGTATCAGTCAGTCAAACACAGACACCAAAATAAAGACTGAAATGAAAATGAAAATAAAGACACCAGCCACATTAGTCACATGTTTTCCGGGAGCCAGAGCGCCTGACATCAAAGCAAATTTAAAAGTGCTGGCTAATGCTAATCGTAAATTCTCTAAGATTATTATTCACGTCGGCACTAATGATGTTCGACTCCGCCAGTCAGAGATCACTAAAATTAACTTTAAAGGGGTGTGTGAACTCGCAAGTACGATGTCAGGCACTGTAATTTGCTCTGACCCCCTTCCTGTTTGAAGGAGGGATGATATAGTTAGTAGACAGTCCTCACTTAATGGCTGGCTGTCTAAGTGGTGTCCGCAAAATAATATAGAATTCCTAGACAATTGGAAAAGTTTTTGGGGCAGACCTGACCTGTTGAAAAGACATGGTATTCATCCCTCCTGGGATGGTGCTGCTCTTCTCTCTAGTAATATGGCACATAGTCTTAGAGATCAAACATGACAATATGGGGCTCAGGTCAGGAAGCAGACAAACTGGCTAAACTGACTGTCTGCTAGCTGTCTCAAGTCACTGAGGTCAGATAAAACCCATCACATTGAGACTCTTTCACCTAGATATCATCATATAGAGACTGTGTCTGTTCCCCGAATTAAGAAATACAAAAAATTTCCGAACTCATCTAAGGGAAAAAATGTAATTGAAGTTCAACAAATAAAAAACAGATATAATACAAATGATAAAGCTTGGGTTGCTGATTATTCGATCCCTTACTTCAAAAGCACGTATTGATTAATGATATGATGAATGATATGATTACAGACTATAACCTAGATGTGCTGTGTTTGACAGAAAACTGGCTAAAACCAAACAATTACATTACTTTAAATGAGTCCACCCCCCAATATTACGCTTATAAACATGAACCTCGTATGAAAGGCAAAGGGTGAGGTGTTGCTGTAATTTATAGTAATATTTTCAGAATTACTAAGAAGTCTAGTTTTAAATATAATTATTTTGAAGTGTTGGTGCTTAATGTAACAACAGTGTAAATGATAAATCACATCTGAGATTTGTGCTAGTTACTGTATACAGGCCACCAGGGCACCATACAACTTCATCAAAGAATTTGCTGACTTTCTATCAGAGTTAGTACTGGCTGCAGATAAAGTCCTAATTGTTGGTGATTTTACTAAACAAGTGGATAACGAAAAAGATGCATTGGGATTGACATTCTTATCTCTATTGGAGTTAGACAACCTCAGGACTTGTCGCAACTGTCAGGACCTACTCATTATACTCTAGATCTAATATTATCACATGGAATCAACGTTGATGCCGTTGAAATTCTGCAGCAGAGCGATGACATCTCAGATCATTATCTAGTCTTGTTTAAACTTAATTTAAATTAACATGGAGCAAAGCTGCTCCGTGTTACAAATATGTTAGACCTATCACTTCTGCTACTAAAGATTGCTTTATAACTAATCTTCCTGATTAGTTTCATCATCTCAGCAAACCGGATTTTTCCATCTTAAAAATATATCTAAAGTACGTCATAGGCTCTCAATTAAAAATGCAGAACAATTAGTTATATGTCTGGGTTGCTGCAGTTAGCTGAAGACGAGGACAAGGGATCAATATAATAGATTTATTAAATAAACTTCAAAACATCCAAAAACAAACGAGAACAAAAGAACAGAACTCCAGGACCTCAGGGTTAACATACAACCATACATTGACGACGATCGACAAACACTGAGGGAAAACACAGGGTTTAAATGAACTGAACCAAACGAGATAATTAACTGAAAACAGGTGAAGAGAATTGGACACAAACGAGGAGCGGGAAAACTAACAGGACTAAACCAGGAAGCCTCCAGGGCGGAGCAGGCTGTGGGCGTGGCCACGACGGTGCAGGCTGTGGGCGTGGCCACGACGGTGCAGGCTGTGGGCGTGGCCACGACGGTGCAGGCTGTGGGCGTGGCCACGATGGTGCAGGCTGTGGGCGTGGCCACGACGGTGCAGGCTGTGGGCGTGGCCACGACGGTGCAGACTGTGGGCGTGGCCACGACGGTGCAGGCTGTGGGCGTGGCCACGGCGGAGCAGGCTGTGGGCGTGGCCAGGGCGGAGCAGGCTGTGGGCGTGGCCAGGGCGGAGCAGGCTGTGGGCGTGGCCAGGGCGGAGCAGTCCCTTCGGATGGCCATGGCGGTGAGGACCCTTCGGGTGGCCACGGCGGTGAGGACCCTTCGGGTGGCCACGGCGGTGAAGACCCTTCGGGTGGCCACGGCAGTGAAGACCCTTCGGGTGGCCACGGCGGTGAAGAACCTTCAGGCGGCCGTGGTGGTGAAGACCCTTCGGGTGGCCATGGCGGTGCAGGCTCTTCAGGTGGCCACGGCGGTGAAGACCCTTCGGGTGGCCACGGCGGTGAAGACCCTTCGGGTGGCCACGGCGGTGAAGACCCTTCGGGTGGCCACGGCGGTGAAGACCCTTCAGGTTGCCGTGGTGGTGAAGACCCTTCAGGGTGGCCGTGGTGGTGAAGACCCTTCGGGTGGCCATGGCGGTGTTATTTTTCCGGGCCTCCGTGGATCTTTGGCCGGCCACGGCGAAGGCGTATAGCCCCCCCCCCCCCCCCCCCCCAAAATTTTCTTGGGGAGAAGGACAGGTTCAGGAACGGGAACAGACTTGACATCTACGGGCGCTGGGTCAACGGGGTCTGGGTCAACGGGCTCTGGGTCTGGGTCAACGGGCTCTGGGTCTGGGTCAACGGGCTCTGGCGCTGGGTCAACGGGCTCTGGCTCTGGCGCTGGGTCAACGGGCTCTGGCTCTGGCGCTGGGTCAACGGGCTCTGGCTCTGGGTCAACGGGCTCTGGCTCTGGCGCTGGGTCAACGGGCTCTGGCTCTGGGTCAACGGGCTCTGGCGCTGGGTCAACGGGCTCTGGCTCTGGCGCTGGGTCAACGGGCTCTGGCTCTGGCGCTGGGTCAACGGGCTCTGGCTCTAGCGCATCATGGGACTCGGAACTGGACGGGGCCAGCACATCATGGGACTCGGAACTGGACGGGGCCAGCACATCAGGGGACTCGGAACTGGACGGGGCCAGCACATCATGGGACTCGGAACTGGACGGGGCCAGCACATCATGGGACTCGGAACTGGACGGGGCCAGCACATCAGGGGACTCGGAACTGGACGGGGCCAGCACATCAGGGGATTCGGAACTGGACGGGGCCAGCACATCAGGGGACTCGGAACTGGACGGGGCCAGCACATCAGGGAGCTTGGGGCTGGATTCATGCTCTGGCGGGCAGGCGACGGTCTCTGGCTGGACGGTCTCTGGCTGGACGGTCTCTGGCTGGACGGTCTCTGGCTGGACGGTCTCTGGCTGGACGGTCTCTGGCTGGACGGTCTCTGGCTGGACGGTCTCTGGCTGGACGGTCTCCGGCGGAAGAAGCTCAGGAAGGTCGTCAAAAGGGTCAGGCTCTGGCGGGCATGCAATGGGCTCAGGCTCTGGCGGGCAGGCGACGGGCTCTGGCTGGACGGTCTCCGGGGGAAGAAGCTCAGGAAGGTCGTCAAAAGGGTCAGGCTCTGGCGGGCATGCAATGGGCTCAAGCTCTGGCGGGCAGACGATGGGCTCTGGCGTTAGCGTGCAGGTGATGGGCTCAGGGGCTGGCGGGCTTGGCACTGGCTGGAGTGGGAGATCTTCCACGAGGTATGTGGATCCACACGCCCACAGTGTGTGATCCACAAACTCCAAAAAGGACATATTAAGGTCTTTCACCAGAATTAACTGGGCTAGCGGGTCCTTCAGACCACCCCAGAAACTCTTAATCAGCTCTTCTTCTTCCAGCGTCACATCATCATAGAGTTCTAGGTAAAGACCAGCGTATTCTTCAAGTGAGCGCTCCTCTTGGAAGAGGATTGGGTTTTCGAAGGGGCTCACCTCTTTGTTTTTCCTCCTTCGGCCCATTTTTAGATGTTGGTCGATCGTTCTGTCAGGGTTGCTGCAGGTAGCTGAAGACGAGGACAAGGGCTTCAATATAATAGATTTATTAAATAAACTTCAAAACATCCAAAAACAAACGAGAACAAAAGAACAGAACTCCAGGACCTCAGGGTTAACATACAACCATACATTGACGACGATCGACAAACACTGAGGGAAAACACAGGGTTTAAATGAACTGAACCAAATGAGATAATTAACTGAAAACAGGTGAAGAGAATTGGACACAAATGAGGAGCGGGAAAACTAACAGGACTAAACCAAAAATCACAAAGACAGGGGGAAACAAGATCTCAAAACATAACTAAACACACTGAAACGTGACATTAATGCATTCATGACATCAAGGCTAGATTATTGTAATGCTCTACTGGGTGGTTGCCCTGCATGCTTAATAAATAAACTACAGCTGGTGCAAAATGCAGCAGCTAGAGTTTTTACCAGAACCAGGAAGTATGACCATATTAGCCAGGTTCTGTCAATTCTGCATTGGCTACCTATTAAACATTGTATACTAATCAAGTGCGGTGCTGCATACTCCGTGCTCTGTGCCTCACCGTAACGTTGCTGTTCTGTTTCCAGCATGGGATTATACTATTTTTAGTACAAAGAATATCCGAATATACAAAGCTCAATCTGTTTCCAGCACGGGATTATTCTGTTTTTAGTACATGTGATGTTATGAGTACATTAGGTTAAGAACTAAATTACCCAGCAGGCCACAGTGGTGATGGGCATGGGCGGAAGCCCCGGGCAGGAAGTAAACAGATGTAGCCATCCGGGTAGCACTGGAGTGTTATGTGAAAGCTGTCGAGTAAAGAATGTTAAACCAGCAAATACGCCTCGTCTGCTTATTATAAAGTTTAAGCAAATCAACACATGGTGTCAGAAGTGGCCGTGAGCAGCCACGGAAGGAAGATTTGCCCCGGGAAAATGACGGAAAAGAAAGAAAAATCTCCGGTCGCGTGAGTGTAACGTGCTTATACGGCAACAAGAGTTTGCTACGGTGTGTGATGGCTACAGGTGGCAGTGGAAGTGAAGCGGGGAACGAGGGACAGATCGAACAAGTAGAAGAGGATCTTGTGCCCGAATCGGAGGACATCCAGCAATAGGAGAGGGCGGGGAAAGTCCTGATACCCCGACGTTCAGTAATGGAGAGGCTATATACTCTTACACTCATGGCACAGTTTGCTGGAGCTAAATGTTTCAGTAAACTAGACGCTTCGTCAGGCTTCTGGCAGCTGAGGCTGGACGAGGAGAGTACGAAACTGTGCACATTCAACACACCTGAGGGCAGGTACGGGTTTCTTCGTCTGCCGTATGGTATCTTGTCAGCACCTGAAGTCTACCATAAGACTACACACATGATCTTCGAGCACATACCAGGAGTAGAGACCATGATGGATAACAGCATAGTCTGGGGCTCGAATCGAGAAGAACATGATGAAAGACTGAGACAAGTGTTCGACAAGACAAGGGAAGTGAATCTGAAACTTAACAAAGACAAATGTGAGTTTGGAGTGAAAACACTTACCTTTGTGGGAGATGTTGTCAGTGAAGAGGGAGTGAAGCCTCATCATCGTTACGTAAACAAATGCTCCAAAAGATACACGAAGGCCACCTCGGAGAAGTCAAGTGTAAACGACGGGCAAGAGAAGTAATGTACTAACCGAGAATCAACCAAGATATCAGCCAGACAATAGCGTCATGTGAACTTTGTCGCACCCACAGGCCAAAACAACAAGCTGAGCTGCTGATGACTCATCCGGTGCCCACAGGCCTTACAAGGTTGGAACTGACCTATTTGACTGTAATGGAAAGAGTTACATAGTGTTCACTGACTACTTTTCAAACTATCCAGAAGTTGGAGCGCTGCAGTCAATATCAAGCAAGGCAGTCATCAGCTACCTCAAGGCTGTCTTCGCCAGTCATGGTGTCCCATGTGAACTGTTTTCGGACAATGGGCCCCAGTTTTCCAGCAGCGAGTTTGCCAAAGAATAGGGGTTTCAATACTCTACGTCGAGTCCAACCTATCCAAATTCCAACGGCTTGGCAGAAAGCTCTGTGAAAACAGTGAAAAACATGATAAAAAAAGCGCAGGACAGAGATGACGTTCAGAAAAGCTTACTGATCTATAGGAGTGCACCTCTACAGAATGGGCTATCACCAGCCCAAATGCTGATGGGTAGACGCATGCGCTCTAACTCCCTGACTCCCTGTACCAATGCATTGATGAAGTAAACAGCTGGATGTGCCAAAACTTTCTTCAGTTAAACAAAGACAAAACTGAAGTCATTGCGTTTGGAAACAAAGATGAAGTTCTCAAGGTGAATGCATACCTTCACTCTAGGGGTCTAACAACTAAAAATCAAGTCAGGAATCTTGGTGTGTCTCTAGAGTCAGACCTTAGTTTCAGTAGTCATGTCAAAGCAATAACTAAATCAGCATACTATCATCTGAAAAATATTGCAAGAATTAGATGCTTTGTTTCCAGTCAAGACTTAGAGAAACTTGTGCATGCTTTCATCACCAGCAGGGTGGATTATTGTAATGGACTCCTCACTGGCCTTCCTAAAAAGACCATAAGACAGTTGCAGCTCATACAGAACGCTGCTGCTAGGATTCTGAGCAGAACCAAAAAATATGAACATATCACACCAGTCATCGGGTCTTTACACTGGCTCCCAGTTACATTTAGGATTGATTTTAAAGTATTATTACTGGTATATAAATCATTCAATGGGCTAGGACCTCAATATATTGCAGATATGCTCACTGAATATAAACCCAACAGATCACTCAGATCATTAGGATCACATCAGTTAGAAATACCAAGGGTTCACTCTAAGCAAGGAGAGTCCGCTTTTAGCTACTATGCCAGCCGCAGCTGGAACCAGCTTCCAGAAGAGATCAGATGTGCTCCTACAGTAGTCACATTCAAATCCAGACTCAAAACACATCTGTTTAGCTATGCATTTACTGAATGAGCACTGTGCCACTGTTCGTCCGACTGTTATTACTGTACTTTATTTTATTTTTTATTCTAAACTGTTTTAATTATTCTTATTTGTTTTGATTATTTTATTTTCTCATATGTAAAGCACTTTGAATTACCATTGTGTATGAAATGTGCTATATAAATAAACTTGCCTTGCCTTGCCTTGCCTTGCCTTGCCTAACCTACCAATAAATGAAGACCTGCTTACGCCAAAAAGTGCTCATAAAGTCAGAAAAGTAAAGGAGGAACAGAAAGCGATACAAAAACATTGGTTTGATCGAACGGCAAAACACCTGCCAATGCTGAAGCCTGGAGACATGGTGTGTCTCAGGGACATCTCTACAGGCACATGGAGACAAAAGGGACAGGTGGAGGAGGAAGTTGCTCCACGCTCCTACAGGATCCAGATGGAGAATGGAGTGTTTCTGAGGAGGAACCGCACGGATCTTCAACTACAGCTGACTGAAAAGGACACTAGGACATGGTTGAATCTACGGAGCTAACTGACAGGGGACTAACAGCAGTGTCTGTGTCACCAATAGCTGCGACACCTACTAAACTGTCGAAATCGCCGGATGCTGAAATACAGGCTAGACCTAAGAGACATGTTCAATCCACCTAAAAGGTCGATTGAAAGTTGCTAAAGTTTCTTTAGTTTAGTTGGTGGAACAAAGGAGCAACATGGACCTTTAAGTTTGTCTATATCTAAAAAAAATAAAAATAAAAAAAAGTGTTTAAACTGAAAAAGTTGTTTACATGTATAGTTAAGTGTTAAAACACACATATATATATATATAATATATATATATATAATAGCACTTGAAGATGGTTATATTTCTACTGGGATAAATGTTATTTTGTTATAGAGGTAAAGATTATTTTATTAAAGGGGGAAAGATGTGATGTTATGAGTACATTAGGTTAAGAACTCCATTACCCTGTGGTGACGGGCATGGGCGGAAGCCCCGGGCAGGAAGTAAACAGATGTAGCCATGCGGGTAGCACTGAAGTGTTATGTGAAACAGACATCATATAGAGAGCCTAAGTCCCGCCCCTCCGCTTCCAGCTCATGGGACCTTATTTCTTCAACTATTTCAACTTATTTCAACTTATCTTTTTATTTCGTCTGAATTGTGCCTTGAATTACACATATGATGTTTGTCAATTTAAAAGATAGTTCTGAAAGTCAAGAAAGTCGCAGTTTGTCATAAAACAGAAGAGTAACATTTAGTTTTATGTGAAAATCGCTCAATGAACTACATCTCACGGGAAGCGAAACAACGAGCAAGATCCGTTGCTCGTATGTATGCAGTCTGGTACAAAACACCCAGGCATGACGGCGTAACATTACCATTATAATGTAAGAATATAGAAAAAATTACAGACGTTAGCTTCAGTAAAGTTAGCTTCATTCATTGAGAGAAAATGTGCGCCTTTTGGGTTTGTAGTCTTTGTAATTACGTATCTTTATATACCTCAACTTATACCTCAACAATTTTACATCAAACTACGACTTTCTTGACTTTAAAATGTATCTTTTAAATTGACAAACATCATATGTGTAATTAAGGGCACAATTCAAACTAGATCAAAATATTTGTTGTCTCTCGCCATTGACTACCATACAATATTTTTCCGAAATGAGGTCCCATGGTGGTCGACCGGAAGGGGAGGGACTTAGGCTCTCTATAGAGACTAGATGCCCTATTGGCCGCTGTGGCGCAAGAAATGTGGCCGCCATCTTAAACCGGTCATACTCCTATTTGCGTTGCATAGCAGCAGTAGATGCCAGAGCACTGTGCAGAATATTCCTGCTCAAATCGGCGGACCATCACTCGGGGATTACTTTTCACAAGTAAGATTTAACATTTAACATTACCGTACTATTGGTTGTATTTTGTGAATCAAATATTCAATGTGTCCTGTATCGTAGCTACATGTACGACCTTTGCAGCAAAAAAAAACCCGTGGGAAGATCAGTTATGTATTCAGTGAGATATGATTAATTAAATGCGCTGACAGCTCATTGCACCTGCCAAACAGATTACACTGAGTGGAGCGGGTGACCGGTTTAAGATGGCGGCCCCACGGCTCGTTCGTGCCAATAGGCAGTAGCGGTTGATAGGGCGTCTATCTATATGATATCTATGATGTGAAAGCTGTCGAGTAAAGAATGTTAAACCAGCAAATACACCTCGTCTGCTTATTATAAAGTTTAAGCAAATCAACACAGTACAGAGAATATCCGTTTCCAGCACGGGATTGCTATGTTTTCAATGAGCTCTCCTTGTTGTTTTTAAATGAGATTCTCTGTGCTTGAATGACTGCTTGTCGTTCCTGATTATAAAGGATTATTAAAGGGGCAGACGAGTGATCTTCTTTGGGGTGGTGGTGTGTCCTTCTCCATGTGTCGTGTGCACTGTGATTAGTGATTTCCTTATTTAAGGTTGATTATCCTATCTGAGACTGCCCCTGTTGGTACGCCCTAGTTCCTTTGCCAGGGATAATGAACCTTTAAATAAGATGAGTGTGGCTGCATTTTAACACCTTTTCTTACTGTCAATAAAGTGCTTTTGCATGATTACCTGTCTATGACTCTCATGATGATTAAAACCTGCGTTTAATTCTTTGGTTGAAATTCCCAAGGTCGCGTAGTACTTCGCCACATATGCATGGATCAAGTCTTTTGACTCAAGGGGGCACAGTAGGTCCCTCCCACCATGCCTATGTACCAGCATGCACGACCCTAATGGCCAATGATTTCATCATATGTGAAAAGTTTTAAGAGTTTTTGAGCATGTTAAGGGCCACAAAAGCCCCTGAAAATGTGAAAGAAAACTATTTTTTGGAGAACAATAGGGCACAAGCACCGAAAGTGCTTTGGACACCAACAAATATGAAAACATTGTTTATTTGTCTTTTTATGTCAATGAGAAAGCCACTAACCTCCATTCTCTCTCCCTTTCAATTCCTCTTCTATCATTTTTTTAAAAAACTTCTTTACTTCGGGTTTTTCTGCACAACCATCTGTCAATTTATCTTAACTGTGTGGATGGCAGTGTGCTGACACTCTGGAGAGATGGGAAATGCTCAACTGAACATGTGCCAGCTATCAATTCCCTCCACCACTGCTGGCCTTTCAGCATCAACACCTTCATCCAACCTTTCCTTTCCTCTCCTCTCCTCTCTTATCCTTTCTCAGATGTGCCCCTACATACGAGCTTCTATTATTTTATATCTCAATTACCACCGTCATATTGTTTCTCATTAACACTTTTTACACAGTTCTTTACTAAGAGTAGCCTATAGTAAGAGGAATGAATAAAGAAAAATTAAATGATCGGGAAAATTAAATTAAATTTAAACTGCCAGTATGTGGCGGCAAATCATTATCTTAACGAGTGAGTATTCATTCAGTCAGTCAAACAATCCATTCAAAATGGCTGATTCATTCAGGGAATAAAACAATTGTGACTGCGTCCGGAAGTGACTTGTTGCCTCTCTGCCCTATCAGGCAACGACTTTACAGCATTTTATTAATTTGTTGCCATTTTTGCCTCAAGCCCTGATCATTTCCGACCCTAGTGTGTGCACGGCGTGATGGAGGGGGACGGGGCTCTTTTTCGATTGCAAGCGGAGGCCCCTTCAGTTGAATAATAGCAAAGTGAGTGTAACTCTGTGACAATTGAGGCACATTTTCTTTCTCTGACAGTCAACATCACAATGATCTCATCAGTTCACACTCTAGAGGACACAGCTGTGTGTTCATTATGTAATGACATGACAGCAGGTCATGCATTTGAAAAGTAGCCATGGACCACAGGAAAGTATATTCTTTCAAGCAGCCACACTGCAAAAAAAAAAAAAATCCTATAGTTTTTTTTTTCTTTTCCAGTAAAAATATTGAAAAATTCGTAAAATATTGTAAATTGACCCGAGAAGTAAAATTTCATAAGATTTACAAACTTTGTAGAGAATATACCTTATATTAGATCTATTCTTATCCTAGTAATCATAAATTCTCTAAGAATATTATTCATGTCAGCACTAATGATGTTCGACTTCGCCACTAAAATTAACGTTAAAGAGGTGTGTGAACTCGCAAGTATGATGTCAGGCACTGCAATTTGCTCTGGCCCCCTTCCTGTTTGCCGGAGTGATGAGATACTTAGTAGACTGTCCTCACTCAATGGCTGGCTGCTGGCTGGGTGTCCACAAAATATATAGAATTCATAGACAATTGGAAAAGTTTTTGGGGCAGACCTGACCTGTTAAAAAGAGATAGTATTCATCCCTCCTAGGATGGTGCTGCTCTTCTCTCTAGTAATATGGCACATAGTCTTAGAGATCAAACATGACAATATGGGGCTCAGGTCAGGAACAGACAAACTGGCTAAACTGACTGTCTGCTAGCTGTCTCACGTCACCAAGGTCAGATAAATCCCATCACATAGAGACTCTTTCACCTAGATATCATCATAAAGAGACTGTGTCTCTTTATCAAATTAGGAAATACAAAAAACTCCCAAACCCATTTAAGGGGAAAAATGTAATTGATGTTCAACAAATAAAAAACAGATATAATACAAATTGTAAAGCTTGGGTTGCTGAATATTCGATCCCTTACTTCAAAAGCACTTATTATTAATGATATGATCACAGATTATAACCTAGATGTGTCGTGTTTGACAGAAACCTGGCTAAAACCAGTATAAAACCATCTTTTTTCAAATATAATTATTTTGAAGTGTTGGTGCTTAATGTTACACTATCTAATGTAAATGATAAAACACGTTTGAGATTTGTGCTGGCTACTTTATACAGGTCACCAGGGCACAATACAGACTTTATCAAAGAATTTGCTCATTTTCTATCAGAGTTAGTACTGGCTCCAGATAAAGTCCTAATTGTTGGTGATTTTAAAAAACATGTAGATAACAAAAAAGATGCATTGGGATTGATATTTAAATGCATATTGCCCACTTTTGCACTGTTTTCCTAAAGCCGGTGCTTGGAGCTGTAATCTCTGCTTGCAGTTATACTTGTTTTGTTATTGCAGTTATCTGATTTTCTTTGAATTTCAATAAATTGTATTTCAGGTGTCTTAAATTCATATTTGCAGACCAATCTTTTTTTTTTAAGATGCTATTTTGCATGTGCTTCATGTGAGTTTGGTTGTTTTGTGTACATTTCACCATTTCATTTATGCTTCTGAAAACATATGTAAGCTCAAGATTTTGAAATAGTTCTCAGCTTAATTGGTTGGTTGTGGTGATTTGATTTAATAGAGATCCTGAAAATAGTACTGCTACAACCAAAAACGTCTTAATGGCATATCTTGATGGATGTGAAAATCATGAAACACATCTGCTATGAAAAAAATGGCTTTTTGTACAAAAAGCACTAAGGTTTTAATCTACTTAAGACCTCGTTCAATTCAAACTTCCAATTTTAGCATGAATTTTAATAATGTTTTTAAGCAGTTTTGACTTTTTTATGTTAAATTTGAATCTCTCTACTTCCTAATTATATTATACTGTATCCAACAAAAAGCAAATTACTTTTTGGAATTTATGTGCACAACACATTATGTTAATGTATTCAACAGTGGCATGACTTACATGACATAAGTGTTTGCACAGTTGTAAAGAAAATTGTATTACCGAACAGTCGTCCCTTGGGTAAGAAGAAAGGCCTGGAAAATGTTCCACAGAGAAGTTTTAACAGCACAAACCAATCTGAGAGGCATAACAAGCCCTGTAGTGTTGGGATGCAGTGATGACAAGAAAGCTAAAGTCAACTTATCATTCCTCAGAGAGAAGAGGTGTCAAATGAGACCTGGGTCCTTTAGCAAGGCAAGAGTTTTGCAACGAGACCAGACCTCATCTGTGGTCACCTCCACATATTGAGATGACTGATGAAAAGAAATGCTGCCAATTCAATTTAATCATTGCTGATATGGTACACAAATTATGTGGAGTTTAAAGGTGAAGAAAGTGTTTCCTGGAACATGTGGCCCCATTTACACTGCATGGTTCAAGTGACCCAAATCCGATTTTTTCCTCTCATGTGGCACAGATCGGATATGACCCATGAACGTGTAAGCAGGAAAAAAACGCATGGATTCCGATTTTCTCAGATCGGATTCAGGCCTCACTTATATGTGGTAATAAATCGGATATGAATCGGATACGTGCATTTGCGTGTGCCATGTAAGCAGACAAATCGGATATTCCCCAGTAAACGCGAGTCGTACGTCATTAAAAAAGTGACGTCGACTCAGGTGGACACCCCCAACTGTGCGATCACATTCTTTATTATAGGCGCGATGGAGGATGAAGGATACACACACACACACACACACACACACACACACACACACAGTGAAGCAATGCGGAGGTTTCATGTCTTTTGAGTGTTTGGGGCGGGCAAAAATGCGGGGTTGTTACAGAAATAAATCCGTTTTTGAAGACATTTCACGAGATAGTATGGGGAGGCATGGTTTTAAGCGCTTGCGTGGCTACAGAGCCAACGTAAGATAAAAAGCTTTAAAAACAAATACAAAGCGAAAGCAAAACGCTGGATAATTTTATTCGCATCTGCATCCATTGCATTTTGTGGTGTTTTACTTCCTTTTCCGGGTCAGAACGTCTACATTTGGTAGTTTCAGCTGTATAGTGTAAATGCAAAAATCGGATACGGGTCACTTTCAAAAGATGATGTAAGCGGGTCGTCAAAAAAATCGGATATAGTCAGAAAATCGCATTTGGGCATCAAGACCTGCAGTGTAAATGTAGCCTAATTATGCCTATAAAACACTACATAAATCATGGGATTGGGTATTTCTACAGTATTTGCAAAACCTATATGTTACTTCAAGTAGTAAAACAGATAATACAGAATGTTAACTGGGTAAAAAGATACAGTATACAAATATTAAATAAAAAGGAAAACTATAATTTAATTAATTTTAAAGACTGTTAAATTATCTAGGCCTCCTAATATTTAGCCTGTAGTAGAACTGCATTATATGCCATGGGAAGTTGGTTGTTAAATGTGCCAATCAAAATGCAATCAAAATGTAACTTTTTGAAACAGGCTGTCCTTAAGTAAACTGTTGCTATAGTAGCCTATAAGCTAGAAAGCCTATGCACATAGAAATTGAGAAAAAATTCCATTTAATCATTAAAATCAATTACCACATTCATTTTGAGTGAGGGGGCAGGATAGTCCGGGTGTCATGAACTGCTCAGTGGAAACAGACAGCGGTGATCCAAACACAGGCTTTATTATGAGGAGAATCCAGAGACAGGTACAAGGAAACAGGTAGGGGTCAAAACCATGTAAGCAGTCCAAACAAACATCAAATCCATGCAGGGATAAAGCAAACGGGAAACTGGGAAGAGGCAGATAAACAGGGAACCGAAACACTAGAATACAAGGAAACTGGAACAAGGCTAGGTAATGCAGTCAGACACATACAATACTGAGCAATGGTACAAAGGGCCACTCAGGCTTAAGACAGGTGCGCTAAACAAGATAATAAAACACAGGTGCATAAAATCAACCATAATAAGTCCAGGGAAAAACATAATGGAAACAATAAACTAGGAAGGAGTGCCCCCCAGAGGCTCAAGTGGGCACTCCAGCCGCAGATCGTCACACCGGGTTAGGGGGGGATTTTCACCATATAGAAAATGGTAAATGAGTGAACAGAAGACAGATTTTAGCTGCAGCTTCAGCGTCTTTTTATAATCTAGGGGTGGGAAGCTTCATATTTTAGAGAGCATTTGATTGGAGCAAAAACTGACGAGAAGCTGAAATGCAGAATGATACCATCAAAATCATTGATCTGTACTGGCGGAAATGAGAGACTGTACAATTGTGATGCATATGTCTTCTAAATGCGAATTGTGTCCTTGTTGAGTACACTACCTTAGATAACCTCCTTAAGGCTAACATATTCATACTAAAAGGCAAAAAAACATGACTTTGATTTCATGGGGATTTTTTTTCATCAGTGGTCTCAAACTCAGCTCCTGGAGAGCGATTGCCCAGCAGACTTGATTCCAACCCTAATTAAACAAACCTGATCCAGCTAATCAAGGTCTTTGTGATTACTAGGCCATTTCTTAATATGCATTTTTGTCTGTACTTGTGTTCTTGTGGTCATCAGTCGCTGCCCAAGTACTGTTCCAATTTAAAGTTCACATCTAGACAAGTACATTTCAAATATAGAAATATATTGCAAAAGGGGAGGGGTCATCTGATACACTCAGAACCACACCTTTAAGCTGCAGTCCATAGTTTTTCCTCTTTGTCGCCATCTCTGTTCGAAATCTGCAATTGCAGTTATTCGCGGAATTATCAACTTTACGTGGGTTGTGCCTCGGCACGGCACAGCGTGGATGAATCCAATGTTTTGAGGGGAATATGCGGCTGTCAGTCACCGCGCCTGTGTGGAATTCGGAATTACAGATTCTACTTTTTGGAAGTATGACTAACATAAGAATTTTCACAGGTAAATGTCATCTGAACAAGTAACGTCCAATTTTGTTCTAACCAACTAAGGGGAAAAAAGCATTGCAGTAAATCACACTGATTAAATCTAACGATCGCTTTTCATATCACATCAAACCGTGCAAATTATACTTTGTTCTCAAATTGTTAATGTTAACAACATCAGCATTGCGTGACTACATTTAATGCCATTCCGATATTATCGTTGTTTTCGCACGGGCTGGTTGCAGTCTCTTTTTTTCTGTAGCCACTCTGAAATCCGAAAGAAGTCTTTTGCATTTTACAACGGGTAAATCTCCAGTTGTCACTGGTTATTGTCGTTTGAACCTTTCTGGATTCGCCATCAAATTGATGTTTAATTATATCAAGTGCTGTGAGAAAAGGCTATAAATCTCCATCTCCAACATCCTCACACGCAATACAGCCTACTAGCCGAGACTCCTTCTTTATGTGTACAGATGTGACGTAATGACCCAAAGACATGCTCGAATTTCCCGCGGAAATCCACCAGTACCACTGGAAATAAAAAACAATATTACAAGCTTACCTTTTTGAATCAAGCTAAGGCAAGCAGATAGTTTTGAACACTGGCTGGTTATGTACTTGCTCAAAAATATATTTTAGATAATTTTTAACCCAAAAAAGTTACGGAATTCAGCTTTAAGTGACACATGATCAAAAATCACTACGTCATCTGTGAATTGAGTAACATTGGGTTACGTCAATTGAAAAAGAAAGTCATTTTAGAGGTGGAGATGAAAGATGAAAACATTTTTCTTTAAAATAATGTTCACTGCGAACGAAAAAAATAGGTTCGCTTTCATTTCATGTTGACTTTAAGCTTAGCATATTTTCAGTCATTGACCCCAATAACTTCCATTAGTCTATCTACAAACCTAAACAATTCTGATCATCTTAGGACTCTCTTCTGTAGCTTTCCCAATTCCAATCATTTACAGGCACTACTGATCAATCATGCCTCAATCCTCTAAATCAGGACTTTATATATTCATTGAACAATATAAGCCAGAAGTGACAAGTAAGATGGTGCCTTGAGCTTTACCAGGGGATCTAAAAGACGATAAAATCCCCAAAGACCAAATCTTCAACAATCCTCAGGCAAGGGGATTATGGAAAGAGAAAGAAACCAGGATCCATAGAGGTGTCAGCCGGGGTCACTAATCTCAATAAAATGGCGATAATTCATCTGCTGATAAACAAGATATTTGCGTGTCATGTTTCAGCTTGTGACTGGTTTTGTGCCACAGTCACAAATTCAGCAGAAAGAAATAATTGCATACATGAGGGTGCATAAATTAGCTATTATTACTGCATATCCCAAGGAGAATCACTCAGGCTTAGGTTTTGAATAATTTTTTTTCAGTCCTAAATTTGAGTGGAAGTCTCAGATGTGCAAGACTGATGATCAATTCAGGATAAACTATCCTTTCCTTTTTATTCCTGTCAATGAGCAATTTTCTTATAATCGATAAAAGTTCTGGATCTTACATGTTAATGATAGTTATATTGTAAGAGTGTGAAAATTTTGTCTTTGGCATTAATTACTTTTTTTTTAAAGTTTATATATATATATATATATAAAACCAATAATATATGTCCTTTTTTTATTATTATTATTTACCTTCATTACGCAGGCATTTGGAATAAAATCTCAAAATAACCAACATTTTATTATCTGAGCTAATTGCTTATCCTTGGAGTTAAGCAAACCAAAAACCCTAGTAAATTGTAGTGCATAATTCAACACGTTGTTAAAGATATGAATGATAGGCCAAAAAGAGGTGGGTTTTTTGTTGTTGGATTTTTTGAGGTGTGCTATCACTGTAATTGTCATTACTGCTATAAGAAACTAGATTTTACTTAATAGACAATAAACCCAAGCCATATCCAAGAATCAAAACTTCATAGAGATTTGAGTGTGGGCTCTTTTGACTTAGATCATAAGCAACCACTGACAACACCCTCGCATTGTACCGCATCTTTTGCTGGGGAAAGCACCACTCACATAGATAAGCATAACAATCTACTTTGCAACTGTCTTATGCTGCCCAGCATTTGGCATCCATACAGTGAAAATGTATTCAGCAGGATTTCATTTGCTTTGAGTTGGTTGCAGTCTCTCTTCCCTCTTAAGATAAAAACAAGCTTATAAAGATTATCCTGTGGCTTGGCATGCCATTATCAGTAATCAGTGCATATTGACTGGTTTGTCCTTTCACATTTCAAGTTCAGGTCTTAGTTAATCCACATTTCCCAAAGTAAAACTCATCTGCTTTGAGCCAACCATGCAGGCTAAATCAATTTGGAATAAGAACAGGGCAAAAAGGCTTGCTATTCTTTAACATTTCACCAATGAATATGTTGAATAGAACTAAGTTAGGGTGGCTCAGTGGGTAGCACTGTTGCCTCATAGCAAGAAGGTCCCCAGTTCAAGTTTGCATGTTCTCCTGGTTTCTGCGTGGCTTTCCAGTGCTCCAGTTTCCCACACAATTCAAAAACATGCAGTATAGGTGAATTGGAAAAGCTTAATTGGTCGTTGGTGTGAATTATATAATTTTATGAATATGCACATCACAAGCAATAAGTTTCACATGGTTGCCTGGCACAATAGTATTGGGATTGTAAATTTAACAAAATTCCTTTACTGGAAGAGTTGAAATCAACCCTACAGTAAAGATGTTTCCCTAGGGTCATAATGGGCAGAAACAGTGTCATGTTACGATTTTACGACCTCCACAGGAATGTGGCCACATGCACAAGAGAGAGACAAGGGGAAGACAGAAACCCTCTCCAAAAACAGACTTTGCTGCACTAATCATAGACTAACTGATCTATAAATGAACATGCTTCGTAGCATTGTGTAAATGATGTACTGTCTTGTGTACTATTATGTATATGGTATGTACCTTGGTACAACTAACTAACAATGTAACCTCACCTGTATCATGCCTCCTACCTAATTAATCCTCATTTAATGACTCACACTTTGATGTACATCACCTTCTTCTAGAATGCAGTGTGGATTTGTTATATCCATCTGAGCATTAATGAAGGTATAACCACGTTTAGGACAAAGATTCGTAAATCAACGACAGAGCAACTTTCCCGCTTGGACATTTCACCTTTCTTATTGGCCGAGCCAACCCTGAGAGGGTGGACTCTTCTCCGGTTATAAATTGCATCCACATCAGCCCTTCCCTCTTCTAGTTTTTCTTATTCGGCCGCAACACACTGCTGCTGATACTGGGGAACCCCTCCCCTCCACGGGGGCCCAAGGGCCCAGCAGGCCATGGTTTCATGCTCTCAAAAGAGAGTCAGACTGCCTTTACTTCAATCCAGAAAACTGCTAGCCCTGGATTCACATTCAGGATGGAGAGAGAAGACTCTCTCAACCAACAACAAACGGAACCATCAACAACTCTTCCGACTTCCTCCCTTCTCCTGGGTGCTCGACGTGGCCTCAGCAGGGCCCCAGGCCTTGACCCAACCAGTCATGTGGTCAGAGAGGGAGAGAGAACTTTCAAACAACTTCCACTTGACACCACCGGAACCCTCAATGACTTAAATTTTCCGCAACTTCGAGATTTGTTCCCACTACAAATGCAAGTATTCAATTCAATAAAATGTGAAAATGAAATGCTGTTGGTTCTTCTCATAGATAGATGGATCCTCTCCATCGTTACATCATTCCATCTCTCACTCCTTTTTCCTACACCTGTATTTATGTATGTTTGTTTAGTTTATTCATGTTTATGATTTAGTTAATAAAACTTATGCACTTTATGTATTTGGTTCTGATTTACTGCTTGAAAACAAGTGTCTCTTTTACGATCTTGATCTTGCTACATGATGTAAGCGCTGTGGCCATGGAAGATACCCTTTTCTTAGAATAAATTAATAATCAAAATAGTTCGTTGGACGAAATGAGTAATTGATTGTAATATTAATTTAGCCATGTCGAGTTAATCCAATTAACTGACCCAAATATTCATAATAAATCATAACAAATTATTATTGATTATTAATATTTCCTATAGCTAAGTTCCTTACACACCCCTACTCGTTCGAAAGACATTCTGAGATTTTTTTTTGTGACCACAGAGAGTCGTTAGATTAAACTATTATATATCCACTTGAGAATTGTATAAACAATTTCCCCATCTCATGATTTTCCTTTATGTTGTTTGGTCTATGTTTTCTTGTAAACTCTAATGGGTTAATGTTTCAAACTTTGCAAAATCATATGTGTGGCATATGTGGTCTCTATAACTTACTTTGAAGATCGAAATGACTGTGTACATGATATGTAACACGTAAATATGTCACACGTAAAGTTGTCTGTGTCTCAAGCTCATATCTGGAGTCACTAATCATAGATTTTGACTACTTGCTCTTAGTAGTAGTATTTAGTAAGAAAGACATTTCCCATGCCCCGGAAATGTACATTTCTATTAATTAATTAATTAATTAATAACCAATATTGAGTGTTCACAGGATGAACCGAGTAATTGGTTGTAATGTTAATGTAGCTACATCAAGTTAACCCGATTAACTAATCCAAATATTCATAATCGATTATAACAAGTTATGATTGATTATTAATATTTCATAGAGCTGATTCGCTACATGGTTGTATCTCTCTATTAGTGCTACTCGATCTTAGTGCTGCATTTGATACTATTGACCGCAACATTATTTTAAATAGACTCGAAAATAATGTTGGCATTAGTTTAATTGCTCAGTACTAGGACTGATGCATGTATGACCATATTAGCCTGGTTCTGTCAACACTGAATTGGTTTCTTATTAAACATTGTATACATTTTAAAATCTTGCTAATTACTGACAAATCACTGAATGGTTTATCTCCCCAGTGCTTTATCGAGCTCTTAAAGTATTATAGTCCTTCACGTCTTTTTGCAATCTCAAAATTATTTCTGGCCAGTGGATAATACCTAGAATATCAAAATCAACCACAGGCAGTGGATCATTTTCTTATTTAGAGCCTAAACTCTGCAACAGCCCCTTCCTAGTATGGTTCTGGGAAGCAGAGACACTCTGTCAGTTTAAATCTAAACTAAAAACACATCTGTTTAACCTGGCATACACATAACACATTATCAATTTCTATAATTCAAATCAGTTAAAGTCCCCCTGTGGTGAAAATCAAGTTTTTAATGTTGTCTATGTGGTGTTTTTAATGTGATTTAAGACAAACCATGTGCAAATTCATAAGTCAACACCATTGCTGATTATTTTCTCTTTAAAACTGCAGTGCAAAAAATACTTTTTTTTTTTTCAAAAAAGCGGTATGAAATCGTAGGTGTTTCTTACGTCACAAACTACCTTGTAACCAATCACGCCAATGTTCAGGCGGGCTTTATCATATCATCATTTCTATGCCGTGAAGTTGTTCAAGGCATTTCTAAGGATGCTGATTGTTAGAAGGCAGCTGTCTGACTCTGAGATGGCAAATGGGAAAATGGCTAGTGTAACATTAGCAACACATTATTAGCTGTTTGATAACTTAATCAAGCAAAAGGCTAATCTTATTAATTACCGTTGTGTCCGATGTTGTAAAGAGCGATACCATTGTGCAGCGTTTAAGTTTGGAGGTGGAGTGGATCTCTGAGCTGGCTCGAGTGAGTGGAAGTGGGGCTAATTAGCATATTCAGGGTTCCGCGTATACTAAATAAGGCAAGGGTGTAGAGCTACATTGAAGCTATTTTAAGGCATCAAGAAAAAAAATTACAGGATTTTTTAAATATGTCATTTTGGTGATCAAAGATGAGTTTTAAGGGATACAATTATTGATTACAGGGGGACTTTAAATGCTTGTTAGACTGCATAAACTAGGTCACCCAAAACCGGGAATACTTTCTTTAACGCCCAATGTACTTGTTACATCATAAGAAGAATGGCATCTACGCTAATATTAATCTCTCTGTTTATCCTGAGGTCACCATAGTCAGCCGGATCTGGGCCGTATCCAGATCAGCTGGAGGACCTGCGCATAGACACGACCACCACGCAGACCAGAAGTGCAGAGATTGTGTCACCTAGACTCTCCCCCACTGAGCAAAATGATGTCCAAAAGACGTCTTTTTCAAGTCTTTGTCACAAAAGTCGGACGTTGAAAAGACGTCCACTGAGGAGCCAGAATGAAAGTTTTTATGACGTCTTTTTTTGACGTGTTCTGCACGTCCAATATAGACGTTCATGGACCCTTCGTACAAGGTTAAAAACTAGTTCAAATGTGGCCATTGTGGACATATTTTTACATCATTTATGGTCTCATTTAGACATAATTACTTTGACTATTGCTGTCAGATGATCTTAGTGAGAATTAGCAGAGGTTTAGATGTTGATATGTTTCATTTGAAGTGTCACCATTGTGGCGATCAGTGTTTGCTTTAGTTGGGCTCTTGGTTCCCTTTATTTTACTTTAGCTTTTCCTTGGCTGCTGTAACTGTGTGTTTGTATAACACAATTGTTGTGGCAGAGAAAGCCAAGAAAAAGTAAGATCATGTGTTATCAGCTCAATGATGATGATGACATAATCATCATTAAACAAGCATCAATTGTTGAGTTAGAAATTGTGTTCATAATTGGTATTCATAAACACCAACCTTGTGGAACTGCAATATTGCTGCCAATTGAATATATATATATATATATATTTTTTGTATATAAAGCATGTGCATCATGAGGTCACACACAGGTATCAAGATTTTGGATATGAATCACAACAACGGTGACAATCAAAACAAAAAATATTGGGAATCAATGATGAGTTTTGAACTATGAAAACTACCCATCATGCATTGCAGCATGACGATTGTTTTTATTGTCACCATTGTTGTGAATCATATGCAAAATATTGATGTCCGTGTGAGACAATTATGAATTTTGCTCTGAAACATTGTATGCACATAATTTGTATCCACCTCTAAATAAGTGATAATATAAATGCTATTGGTGCCAATATTGCAATTTCACAAGATAGGCAACTAGAAATGCCAAAGTATCTGACAACATTAGATGCTTGTTTTGTGATGATTTCATCATCATCATGAAGCTGATATCAACTGCTCTTACTTCTTCGTGGCTTACTTTGCAACATCAACTGTGTTTTACAAACACAGAGATACAACAGCCAAAGAAAAGCTAAAGTAAAATAAAGGGAACCAAGAGCCCAACTAAAACAAACGCTGATCCCCACAATGGTGACACTTCAAATGAAACATATCAACATCTGAACCTCTGCTAATTCTCACTAAGATCATCTGACAGCAATAGTCAAAGTAATTATGTCTAAATGAGACCATAAATGATGTAAAAATATGTCCACAATGGCCACATTTGAACTAGTTTTTAACCTTGTACGAAGGGTCCATGAACGTCTATATCGGACGTGCAGAACACGTCAAAAAAAGACGTCATAAAAACTTTCATTCTGGCTCCTCAGTGGACGTCTTTTCAACGTCCGACTTTTGTGACAAAGACTTGAAAAAGACGTCTTTTGGACATCATTTTGCTCAGTGGCGGCCTCATCAGCCCGACAGCCAGTATCACAGATCCTCAACAAGACCCGTCTCCATACCAGAGTGATGAATCCGATCTTCAACCAGATGGAACTGGAAGGATTAAATATTTTGAATGTTCCGATCCCAATCTGACTTCTGACCTGTAAAGCTGCCTGAATCATAATCATACACTGTTCGTTCGTTTGCCAGAGGAGAACTGGCCCCCTGACTGAGCCTGGTTACACCCAAGGTTTTTCTCTCCATTCTGCCACCTGATGGAGTTTGGGTTCCTTGCCACTGTCGCCTCTGGCTTGCTTAGTTGGGGACACTTAATATTCAACAATATTATTGATATGACTGGATTGATACCTTTGTCTGAGAACTAAACTGAGCTGGGTGATGGCATCACTGTTTTCTCGAGAAAACAGTATACAGTTTCTGCTGTATAGATAAATTAACTAATTAACTAAATTTATAACTAATGATTGTATGGAAATTAATCAACACTGAACTTCCTTAAGCTGGACAATGACACTATTTTCTTCTAGAGGTGATGTAAAGCCAAAACGATCTTTGCTGCATTATTTAATAATAATAATAATTTGTTACATTTATATAGCGCTTTTCTGGGTGCTCAAAGTACTTTACATGGAAGGGGGAATCTCCTCAACAACCACCAATGTACAACATCCACCTGGATGATGCGACGGCAGCCGTACTGCGCCAGAACCCCCACCACACACCAGCTTATTGGTGGTGATGAAGTGATGAAGCCAATCAGTATATGGGGATGATTAGGAGGCCATGATGGATAGAGGCCAATGGGCAAATTTGGCCAGGATGCCGGGGTTAAACCCCTACTCTTTTTCGATGGACATCCTGGGATTTTTAATGACCTTAGAGAGTCAGGACCTCGGTTTAACGTCTCATCCGAAGGTTGATAGTTTTTGACAGTATAGTGTCCCCGTCACTTTACTGGGTTGTTAGGACCCAGACAGACCACATGGTGAGCACCCTACTGGCCTCACTAACACCTATTCCAGCAGCAACCTTTTCTCAGAAGGTCTCCCATCCAGGTACTAACCAGGCTTCAGTGGGCATCCAGTCTTGGGCTACAGGGTTACTGGGCTACAGGGCTACTGCACTTGTTCCACTGGCTGACCCTGTATGCTAAGTGGCTGGAACATAGGTGATGCTTTGTCTCTTTGTCTCATGTGTTCATGAACTCAAGGCTAGATTATTGTAATGCTGGGTGGTAGAATATCAGTATCATCTGTAGGGCTGTCTTCTAATAGTCGAGGATTCGACGATTCGATTCGGAGAGGTCTGATTCGACTATGAACCTCATAGTCGAATAGTAGGGAAGTGTTAGGGTCTGTTCACATATCGCGTCTTTTGCGCGCTCAAGTTCGTTATTTCAAAATAGGCGCGCGGTATGCAACCAATTAGCAGCAGCACACTACATGCCTGTAACGTCTGGACCACATTTGTTAGCATTTACGGATTTATTGGCTCACAATGGCTTCTAAAAAATCATCAAAAGTGTGGGAGTATTTCAAGAAGGTTAAAGATGACCCAAAGAAAGTTAAGTGCAAGTTGTGCCAGCTTCTCTCATATCACACGACGACAACCGACATGGCGTATCATTTGGGTAAGGCTTGTTAACTTTACAAACAAAAAACAAACAAACAGTTCTACCACTTTTTTGTCAATACAGACATAAACCCTATATTATTATTATAATTTTTGGGGAGACGCGTGCGTATTAATGAGTAGCCTACTCTAGCACACACACGCAAGGTCTCTCGTCGTGCGCGCCTGTAATTAATGCGTACTCTAGCACACACACGCAAGGTCTCTCTCTCTCCTCTCTCTCTCTCTCTCTCTCTCTCTCTCTCTCTCTCTCTCTCTCTCTCTCTCTCTCTCTTCTGCGCGTATTCAACGAAACCTATAATATATAAATATATATATTAACGATGAAATACGGGACAAAACATGATTTTTTCATAATAAGTCGGGACACTAAAATTAGAGTTGAAATACGGGACTGTCCCGGGAAAAACGGGACGTCTGGTGACCCTACCTATGTGTGATATGTTTTGTTCATCTGGCTTTAAATGAATAAAAGGTATTTGTTACACACCACATTTTTCTTTTAATTTTTTTAGCTCTTTTGATTGAAATGGAAAAAATCTAGCTGCTCTCTAAAAAAAAAAAAAGGTTCGACTATCAGTCGACTATGGCAAAATCTAACGAATCAGATTCGACTATAAAAATCGAAAACAGCCCTAATCATCTGCGGGCGGTAATTAATGTTCCTATTTAGCGACCAAACTCTGGAACAGTCTTCCTAGCATTGTTCAGGAGGCAGACACACTCTGTCAGTTTAAAACTAGATTGAAAGCACATCTTTTTAACCAACCATACACATAACACACTATCACATTTCTATACATTCAAATCCATTAAAGGATTGTTAGGCTGCATAAAGTAGGTCAACCGGAACCAGGAACACTTTCCCACAACATCCAATGTACTTGTTACATCGTAAAATGTCACTTACTTACTTATGCCCGTCACCCTTGCCAGGGTCTGGGCCCCCAACCACAGACCTCCAGAGTCCTCTGTCCTTGGCCATTCTATCCAGCTGGTTCCAGGTGTAGCCCTTCTTGATGATGTCTGCCTCAAGGTCACATCATCAGGTGTTTCTTGAACGTCCTCTTCTCTGTCTTCTCCTTTTCTCAATCCCTACCTGTTCTTGTTGGTTGGTGGTTTACGAAGAGTGTGCCCTAACCAGCTCCATCTTCTCTTCTGATTGCTTCTTCAGCAGGGAATTGGTGTGTCCTTTCCCAAAGGTTTGGCATTGCTGATGGTGTCAGACCAGCAGATCTGGAGAATCCTTCTGAGACAGCTGTTGATGAAGGTTTGGACCTTCCTGATGGTTATCTTGGGTCATCGTCCATGTTTCAGCTCCATACAGCAACACTGACTTAATTTTAGAGTTGAAGAGGCAGATTTTTGTTTTCAAGGACATATGTCTGGAGCTCCGGATGTTCTTGAGCTGTATGAAGACTGTCCTTGCTCTGCCAATCCTTGCCTTGACATCTACATCTGTTCTACCCTGTTGGTCAATTATGCTGCTCAGGTAAGTAAAGGATTGGACTTCTTCCAGGGGACTTCCATTCAGCATGACTGAATCCTTGCTTGTGGGTTTTATCTTGAGGATCTTGGTCTGTTAACATTGAGGCCAGTCCAAGATGAAGTCACTATATCAGTCTCATCTTGCATCTGCTCTTTATAGATAGAAGTACAAGGTGGTCAGCAAAGTCCAGGTCCTCAAGCTGGATCTCTAGTGGATTCCTTCATAATCCAGTCAATGGCTGAAAGAATTAGCTAGGATGAGAACAGGCATCCTTGTCTAACTCCTGTTTTCACCCTGGAAGTTATTGGTGAGCTACCCTCCATGGATGACTCGACTCTACATCATAAGATTTTTTAAATCAGGTTAACCAACATTAGGATGCCGTAGTGAGGTGTCGTAGTGAAGGAGCTTCCTCGGTTCTAGAGATCTTCTCTAGATCCCAGCTGTCAAACGTCTTCTCATAGTCAAAAAAGTTGATATACAAGGAGGAATTCCACTCCAGCGACTGTTCGACTATGATGCAGAGAATTGCGATCTGGTCTGTGCATGATCTATTCTGCTGGAAACGTGCTTGATAATCTCGGAGCTATGGGTTGACATTGTCCTTCACTCATTCATTCATCATTCATTCATTCATTCATTCATTCAATCATTCATTCAAGAAGAATATTAGGCTGTTTTTCTCATCCTTATCCTGATTAATTGGATGAAATATTTTTATTGGTTTCTTAGTTGGGAACATTTAATATTCAACAATATTATTGATCTGACTGCATTAACACTATAAGAAAGGGAACTGAACTGAGCTGAATTGACGATCTTTACAATGGATTTGAATCAACACTGAACTGACTTCAGCTGAACAATGACATTATTTTCTATTTTAAAGCTACTTTGAAACAATCTGTATTGTAAAAAGCGTTATAAAAATAAAGGTGATTTCTGTCTTTTTTTAAGAAATAATAATAAAAATACTATGCCAACTACATTAACTTTCACGCATTTGCCAGATCACAGTGTACATTTTATAAGGTCATACATTCCTGATGGTCAGTAAAACCAGTCACTGTTATGCTTTTGACACATAATACCTACATAAAACATAATCTCCATGCTGAAATAAGCGACAACCCTGGATATGCAGAATAATGCATTATTCAGACCTAAGCGCACATGCTGATATCCATTAGTACAACGCAGAGACCTGTGCCATCAGAGGAGGGCCACTGGGGGCCAGCAGCTAATTAGGGCACTTCAACTCTGTAAAAGTCATTTGATGACACTGATATGAGAGATTGATATTCACGCTTCACCTTTCTCTCCATCCTCTCAAGCGTGTTGTTTACCTCCCGAAGCAATTAGGCACCAAACAGAGACAGCAACTTATTTGCATTGAAGATACAATGCACAACCATCAGTCTATCAGCACAATCAACAGCTTTCTAAACACTTTCAACAATGACAATTTTAACACAACATCAATAAAGGAGTTTGAATTCACCATAGTTTCCTCTGAGCAGTGTTTATCTGGTGTTTTAGGGAAAACTCCATAATGCAAAAGCCATATGCAAAAGTTTAAAAAAAAATCTGAAAATGGAATCAGGTAGATATAAAGATAAGTGATGCACAAATATCCTCAGAAGAATCTCATTATTCAGGAGCTGACTAATTTCACTCCATGTGAAGGAGTGTCATGATGACATTGTTTGCCTCAGTGAAAATGTAGACTAGCTTTCTTTTTCTATTTTTCTTTCATAGAGTTACAGTGTCCTCTAGTGACAGAAAAGGCTTTGGAACATTGGCAAGACATGACAATACAAACATCCAATAATCTGTTAAGGTTATACGTACTTCAAAATAAAGTAGAAGTGCCATTGTACCAGATAGTAACATAATGGTACTTTGCTTATACCATGGCAGTACATATTTTCACTAAAAAATGCATTACAAAAATGAAATATAGGCTTCAATTCAGTATTGAAATTCATGTTCCATGGTTTTAAGCACCATAATATTATTATCTTTTTTTTTTTTTGTAAGGGTAAAAAAAAAATGCTGATCAACTAACTTTTTAAAATTGTTTAATAAAGCAAGACCTGAAAATGCATTTACAAAAGAAAGTAAAAGAATAAAAAAAATTGGTGCTACCAGGGGCCCCAGTCAGAGTTACTGAATTAGTTTTGAGTTGACAAAAGCAAACCAATCCAATCAGGCTTTGTTGGTACTATGATGCTGATCATCAATTTACTCGAGTTTATGTGTGACATCAGTAGCGAACAGTCAATCACATACTGATGTGCTCTTCTAACATCCGCTTTCCTGAGCACATACACCTGAAGCGCACATGCACTAAAAGCTTGATAGTTTAGTTTGATTTTAATTTTTTAAGTTTAATTTAGAGTCCTATTGCACTAATACTGTCAAATAGATGGTTGGTTATCTCTAAAGTGAAAGCAAAAATTTTAGAGAAATCCGGTCTTAAAGTGACAGTAGCCTATTAGCAAACATGCAGCCGCTTGTCCTTAAAGGTACAATATGCAGGATTATTTGCCACCAGGGGTCTCTAACCTCTTACAATAACAACGGTGTATATTGATGATGTACATTCTACATTAAGTGTACTTATGGATCTTGTCGTCAAGCTGATGGATCTTTTATGGATGAGTGAATACATGTTTTTAACATGACTGTGGTATGAAGCAGGGCACAATTGCTAGACGTATACCAGCGCCACAGTCGCGAGTCTCGCAGATATAAAGGAATAAGGACAGATATGACGCCATTGACTGGCGGCGACTCCTCCCTGTTCACACGCCCCGTTTCCTTGGCTAAAATTTCCATTTTCTCACGAATAACAAATAGTTGGAAGCATTTGGGATATTGTAAGTAATCAACTCAACAAAATATATAACATTGGCCTAGTGGTTTTTGGATATTTTACTGCAAAAATCCTACATATTGTACCTTTAAAGGAATTAGTTCACTCAAAAATGAAAATTCTGTCATTATTTACACACTATAAAGTTGTTCCAAACCTTAATTAATTTCTTTCTTGTGCTGAACATAAAATAAGATATTTTGAAGAATGTAACCAAACAGTTGCTGGTCCCCGTTGACTTCCATACTATGAAAGTCAATGGGGACCAGCAACTGTTTGGTTACCCACATTCTTCAAAATAACTTTTATTTTCAACAGAAAAAAATAATTTATTCGGGTAAATGATGACAATTTTCATTTTTGGGGAACTATACCTTTAATGTTTTTAAAAATACAAAAAACAAAGAGAAAATCACTCACTGTAATAGTAGCTCAACTCAACTTTAATAGTAGCTTTAATAAGAATCAATGTATAATTTATGTAAAGATTTTTATCTTCACTAGATAAAAAATGGCCTAAAACAATGTCTGCCATTCTTTTTTTATTTTATATTTTGTGACCATGCACTAATGCCTAGTCACTTGCAAAATAATAAAACCAATATGCAAAAAATATATAAATAAATCGTGATAAAATCATGAATCATGATTTTCTTGAAAAAAAAATTGTGATATATTTTTGCCATATCGCCCACCCCTAAATCAACATGATTTCATGTGACAATATTATATCTAAAGCATGATTATGACAATGAGTGGGTCCTGACACGTGTTGTCTAACTCCAATAGAGTTCAGAATGTCTGTAAATGCCAATCCCAAAGCATATTTTTCATTATCTACATGTATATTAAAATCACCAACAATTAGGACTTTATCTGCAGCCAGTACTAAAGCCTGTTTTATGCTTCTGCGTCGAATCGACGGCGTACCCCCGCAGACACCTCTGCGTCGTCGCGAACCTCTCTCCGACCCCTACGCCGTAGCTCGACGTGCACCTCCAAAAAATTGTAACTACGCGTCGAGGCGACGCAGACCGCAAGGGCTGTGATTGGTCAGATGCACCGAAATGCAACGCAACCTGACGCAGAACCATAAAACGGCAGCGACGCCGTAGGAGTGACGACGTAGCTACGCCGTGGAGTTGACGCAGAAGCATAATGAGGCCTTAACTCTGATAGAAAGTCAGCAAATTATTTGATGAAGTCTGTATGGTGCCCTGGTGGCCTGTATACAGTAGCTAGCACAAAGTGTGCTAATTCTCAGTAATTCTGAAGATACTATAAATTACAGCAACACTTCCCCCTTTGCCTTTCAGGCGAGGTTCATGTTTATAACAGTAATCTTGGGGGATGGACTCGGGGTGGACTTCCTGACCTTGGCCTCAGTTAGACAAGGTTCAACTCTAAGACTATGTGTTATATTACTACCCCAGGAGGGATGAATACCATCTATTTTCAACATGTCAGGTCTGCCTCAAAAACTTTTCCAATTTTCTATGAACCCTATATTATAGCACATGGTATTTTTAGAAATATCTTAAGTACCACGCAAATAATAATACGTGCATATAAAGCAATTATTTAAATGAACAGGACTTAAATGGCTTATTTATGAATTTATTTAAAAAAATAAAAAGGACAATATCATTAACAGTTCTATTACCAAATAAATGACATGGTATAGAAAAAAAGTATTTCAAAATCTACATAAATAAATGAAGTCACTGTAAACAGTCATATCTACTAGGCCTCCCTTATAAAAGTAAGAATCATAAAAAAACAAGAATAATTCCTTAAGTTCAGTAAAAAACAAAATTTTAAAAGTTCACTAGCGAATAGAATTCACTGAATTCTATTTCCCACACCCCCAATAAATTAACACAAGTACAACATCCTACAGCAATTATGGACTTCCCACGGACAAAAAATACAAAACTGAAAAAATAAAAACATAGTTGAAGCAAAACCATTGTCGGGGCAGCATTTCTTTTGGTTTCATTAGAATTTTTGAATAACGCACTTGTGGTTTCAAAAACAACAAGACCCTCTAATGTTAAAAACAGACAAATACAGTTATATATAATTTTATAAATACATCAAAATATGTTAAAAACTGTTGTAAAAACATTCTTAGATTATAAAAACATTAATGCCAAATAAAAGCCTGTGTAAAAACTTCAATAATTTAAACATAAAAAAGCGAGCACTCTCACATTATGTTTCAGCCCTGATGACACAATTTTTCTCAATTTTCTCATACAATTTATTCATTTTGTTCATTTGTTCCAGCATCAGAGTAATTACGCATGGTATAATTCACTAAAATGTATAAATACTATAAAAATTTATGTACAGTACCCATTATTGTAAATCTTCAGATTTAAGTTAGTGTTAAAGTGATTTACATTATTTACAGAATTGACTTCTGTGGAAATGAGACTGAAGTGGAAGATATAGAGTAGCAGAAACCACAGAAGTCACACAGCAGGTGCCAGTCAGGAATGACAGTTACTAAGGCTTTGAAACGTGCCTGCATTTGCCAGTCTTAGTCGATGTCACTAAGGTCACTAACAGGCTCATCTTGGACATGAGTCAGATGGTTCATGGCGCGGTTGAAGGCGGTCTGAACAGCTTTGCGGGTCGCTGAGGTGCGTCCCTCCATCATCTTAATCTTGTCGATGGTTTTGTCAATACCGAGAGGAACCATCTTGGATTTAGAAAGCCACTGCCTGGAAAAGGGATACAGCACACACAATCCTATTTTATAAAACTTCCCCAGACACAAATTGTTGCTACTTCATTAAAGCAACACTATGTAGCATTTTTTACCTTAAAATAATGTTTCCAAAATCTTATCAGTGGTTCATCAAGTCGTAACAGGGTGAAAGGCACTTCTGCCATCGCCTGACGGGTTCTGTATCGCTTTTACTGGCACTACGGAACTTCGGGGTCCGGGTAGTAACCCGACCACAAAAAGAACTACAAAATTCGACTGCTTTACGTCAAGCATATTTTTTTCGTTTCGGATGTCACAATACATCATCCTTTCATAAAATCATGTAACATACTCTACCTTGTCTGTGGACATCGTTCATTCTAAAGCCGGTGCTGGGTAAACAGCGAGCGTGTGTGCGAAAGGTAGGCTAAATTATTTACGACAGCAGTAATGGACAATTTCGTTTCCAACCAGTAGGGCGACCGAAGAGGAAAAGTTCCATGGTGTTGCTTTAAAGAACTAAAATAATAAAAAGGCAATAACATGTTCAGCCTTTTAGTTTGCTTTTTTTCATCATTTGTAGATAATTAGGGGGAAAAAACAATTCATTACTGTTTCCCCATTTAATTGATTTGAAGTTTTAATAGTAAAAAAAATACAAAAAAAGGCAAACAATACATTGGGGGTGCAACTAGATTTGCACATTTTGTTTATATTCATGTCATGCTTGTGTTTTCAGTGATGGATCACTCTACCACAGTAAATGTCAGATATACAAACTGTGACACACTGTTATCTGATAATGATTAAATAACTGAAACCACATTTAGAGGTAGTCTGGCACAGATTTTGACCACATTAAATGAATCATCTGCTGTCAGCTAAATTAGTAGTATGTAATGGGTTAGGATGAAAATACAATGTAATGTTTGTTTAAAGTAAAGTAACTTTGTTCTTATGTTATTTGTCCTCATTTAATTGTTTCCTTGTTTAATTGCCTTTAATAATGTTTGAACTTTATATTAATTAGGCTAGGAGTTCTTGCTGTGGTAATTAAATTTCAGAATTCACAATTCCAATTTTGATGAGTAATATTTACCATAAGTGCTGTTCATTTCTTTGAGTAAAACTTTTCCAATTACAATACTGAGAACAACAAGGACAAGTTAACTGCAGATGTGCAATACTTATATTTATGGGTTTGAGCAAACTTCTAACACTAAGCATTAGTAATAGTGATGCTTGACTCCGCAAACACCTCTGAAATATAAAAATAAATAACCAAAATAAATAACCTCTGAAATCTCACCAGCTACGTTTGTTGTCAAAGAAGAGAACAAGGTAAAGTTTCTCTTCGGACTTGTACTGCAACTGTTCTCCGATCCGTAGAACGTCCAGCGGAGGCATTGGGATAGAGACTCCATTGTGCTGGCACCCCACACGTGGCATATGAGGGTCTATGATCTGTAATGAAACCGTAACATTAAAGAACATAATGACAATCCTGGAAACAGTAAAATGACTAGGGCTGCCCAATAATGGTTGACCAATGGTTGTTAGTCAATGAGAAAAGGCTTGGTCGGAAAAATTTGAATTAGTCGATTGGTCACAGAACAAAAAAGCTCCACAGGAAGTGGCAGAGTCATGCAGTCCGTGACGGATAAATCGTTCACACAGCTGTCCATGTAGTAATTATATCGGGTAAGAAATCCAAACTTTAACCACTTTACATGGCAGCTCACTTTAACATTAATCTAGATAAATGTGCAGTATTATTAGACACATATCCCATTGCACCATCAATTTATTGTAGTCATGAAGTTTCAGATTTAAATTTGTTTAATATGTAAGTGGACATCGGATGAAATTTTCACTTTTTCAGCTTTTTTTTGTGCATTTAGTTAGGTTTGTCTGCCAGCTCAGAAAAGCTGAAAAGAAAACGCGTAGCCAGTTTATCACTCAATCAATCATTTTCTTTCTAAAGCACGTTTAAAAACAACACGAGTTGACCAAAGTGCTTTACAGACCCAAACTTACAAAACATATAGACAAACACACCATACAACAAAACAAAGCACTAAATAAATCACATAAGAACAATTAAAAGCAGCAGAGAAGAGATGAGTCTTCAACCTAGATTTAAAACACTCAATGGAATCACAGGATTTAATGTGTAAAGGGAGACAACTCCAAAGATGAGGTGCTGCTACCACAAAGGCACAATCTCCCCTGTAAATATGATAAAAACCTCCTTAATACCTACCCCTAATGCCCACCCACTGACTCGGACCCTCAATGAGAATCCCATGATCCACTGTATTGAAGGCTGCACTCAGATCCAGCAGCACACTAAGGCACCGCACCACAGTTCCCAGACACTACTGACAAAAGCAAGTTGGGCACCTTGAGAAGGGCAGTTTCTGTACTATGCTGAGGTCTAAACCCGACTGGAATATATCACAAATATATATATATATTTTTTTAAAAGCTAAAAGTTGATTATGAACTACCTTCTCCAACATTCTAGCTAAAAATGGCACCTTATAGGTCTATAATTGTTTAACACCGACTGGACTGAACTCGTTTTTGTTTTTTTAAAGAGCCTGCACAAGAGCGTGCTTAAAATATGATGGCACCAGCCCCTCTATAAGACTCTGATTCACTACAGATGATATAGTTGGACCCACCACATGCCAAATCTGAATTAACAAGCTAGCAAAACATCTCAAGCTAGCTTATTGCTCTCTTGATATCCGATGATATCAAGAGAGCAATAAGCTAGCTTGAGATGTTGAGCAATTTCTAACAGGTCCGAAGTAGTTACCGGCTCAAATGTACTTAACTGGCCAGAGGTAAGTGAATCAGGAGGAGATTAAAAATGGCTTTCATATGAACCCACACAGAACTAGAGATGCTGGCTCTAATAGCGGAGATTTTTGCCATAAAAAAACTGCAAAAAATGTCACAAGCTCTCTCTGAATTATTGCAACCAATAGGGCATGCAGGATTTAAAAATGTATTAATCACACAAAATAAAATTTTAGGACTGTACTGATTCTTAGAGATTAAATAGGAGAAATGCCGTGCCTTAGTGTATGGTGTCTTATCAACAGTTTGTCAAAGTGGCTAAGTATCTCCTATGAGACCTGTAGTCTATCTCTCTTCCATTTCCTCTCTGTCTGCCTCAATTTTTGTCTAAGCAGTCGACTCTCATCATTGAGCCAGGGCTGAGATACAGTTTTTGATTTTACCTGTTTCCTGGGGGCAGTACAATCCAAAATATGATTACAGCCCATATTGAAATCAGATACCAGCTCCTCTAAACCCCGAATAGATGGATTGTACTCAATAACTGGCATAAGGGCATTTTACTGGTCAGAAAACTTAAGAGGCAGAACCAGCATTGATAGCCCGAGCTCAACTGGCACCGAGCTCAGCAAATGTGACATTAAACATAATAACAAAATGATCTGAGAGCCCCATGTTCTCAATAGTCAGCTCACCCACCGGTACACCCCAGGACAAAACCAATTCAACAGTATGCCCCTGCTTATGCGTAGCACCATCGACAGACTGTGTGAGGTTGAAAGAATCCAACAGTAACAAAAAATCTTGTACTAAGGGCTTCTCAGGGCAGCAAATATAAATATTAAAATCTTTATTTCCTTCTCTTTCAACAGCAATCCGAAAGGCTGCACAGATCCACAGCTGCGTGTGCGATAAACGGGGAATCACAAAACTTATTTCCACCCGAGTAACAGCTGGAAGCCACCACCGCCGACTCTCTGAGACTTAAAGAAAATCGCACTCAAACACAAAGAGAAATTCGCTGCACCAACAAGGATAGAAACGGGACAAAAACGAATAAAACAGAAAAACACAAACAACCGATGGCATGCCGACTGACTCACAGACGCCATTTTTCCTCCAATGGAAATAGTTTGTCTGAGTCTGAAACGGTCTCATCCAGCGAGTTTCAATTTGCAGTCGGTTTCTATGTAGGTAGCTAGCTATTTGAATAAGACCACCCACGACTGCTGACGGACTCTGCCACATTAGCATAGACCCCGCCCTGAGGGAGTTGTAGCCATTTTCTCCAGGCCGGAGCAGCTGTAGTGACAAGAATGTCTCAAAAGCAACTCAGGCGTTTTGTTGTTGGATGTAAGAGTGAACATAACAGTTTACTACCGACATCGGAGCCACTGAAGACGCAGTGGATTCGTTTTATTTTTGAAGGGAATGGGCCCCCATATACCTAATTAGTTTATGTCTGGGCAAATCATTTTACACCAGACTGCTTTGTGAAGGAGGGTCAATACAAAGGGACAATACAAAACAGGTTTTGCTGAGTTGGAAGTTGTTACTCGAGGATGGATCAGTACCAACTGTTCATGTTACACCTTATAGTCTCTGGATTGATTTTAAAAAAAGAGGAGCGTGCACTTTTTTTTACAGTTCATAGGAGTTGTTTTACAGGTATAAAGTTCACCAATTTATTAAGCACCAAAAGGCATAAGGTCTGTATATTTTGTCTACTGTGCTTATGTGTAATTCGCTGTGTATGTCGAGGATAATGCAAGAGAGAAATAGAGATATAAAATATGGATAAGACTTTATCGTGCACTTCTTGTACGGTGTATTCAGCTCTATGGTGATGTTCTGGAGTGAAAACGGACGCTTCATCTTTTTTGTGATGTACAATAAACTTCATAAAACTCATCAGTAAAGTTTTGGCCATCATTCGGACGGGGTCCGTTAAAACAGGCTTGTACTAATAGTGGATAAAAGCAAGATGACCACATAGTTAACTGTAATTAAACTAAACTATACCTGTTCTATCTCCATATATTCTCTGGCTATGTAGGCATCTTTGTCCAAATCCGGTTTGAACTGTACACCGCTAATAACAGTTTCTGACATTTTCAGTGTGTGATATTATCCTGTTTTGATGAGCTCTTGAAGCTCCGCCCTCTTCTTGAAAGGGGGCCGGGAGCACCAGCTCATTTGCATTTAAAGAGACACACAAAAGAACACTGCACACTCACAGAGTCCAGCCAAATGAGCATGTAATCCAGAACTATTAGGAAATATTGATTACATGACAGCTGCCTTATAAGACCAAGAAAATTTCAATGTCCAATTGTTATATTTTGAAATATTATAGAAAGCATGGGAGATGCATTAGGAATGACAAAAAAAGGTCATCCGAAACTGCGAAATAAAAAAAAAATCTTAGCAGAATTTAACAGAACCCATTTCTTTAAAATCAATTCAATAACAAAAACAAATAAAATGGATAAAAAGTGTGAAATTATCTGTTTTATGAAACCAGTGACTAATGATAGATGCTATATTGATAGCAATAAAGTTGAGTTTACAGTTGAGACAGGCACACCCTCTCTCTCTCTGGAGAGAGTCTCATGGAGAAATCCAAACAAACAAGTTCAACAGGACAAAGCTTATGGAAGCATAACTAGTAAAAATTTAGTTTAGTTGTCATTCCTAATCGTTATTCCTAACTTATTAGTGCCTTGATTAAAAACGTAGTGTTTACTCTTACTTGTGCAAAGGCTGTTTAACTAAATTAACGCTATACTTGATGGAAGAGAAACAATGTCACATGTTTTTCTTGTGTCTGTAAAGTCAAAACTTTTCAGAATTATAAAGAATAAATAAAACATAACATGACAATTTACATGACATAACATGAAACGTTTTTAAAAGCCGATTTCTGTAGATGGGTTAAATGAGTATCTGTAGATACAAAATAAGAAAGCTTACAGGATGTGAATAAGGGAGGAAGAAAAGAAGAGAGAGAGAAATAGCTAGTTTCTACACATGCACACTCAGACTCACCAGGGCAGGGTAGGAGGGGTATCCACTACATTTAGCCCAAACTAGTTTGAGAGGTTCCAGCATAACTGTGGCAGCACTAGTGGGCATCCAAATACTGCTGTTGCCAACTTCTATGAAAGCGGGAATATCAACAAGACGTGTTATGAGGGCGCAAACATTCAACCATGATACTGACAATTACTACACATTTAAGACTATTAAATATCCATTAGGTCTTAGAGATCACCAGAAAACATATCTCAATATTTTAGATAATATCCAGGGTTTCTGCAGGTTTCAGTAAGTCAAATTTAAGACCATTTTAAGACATTTTAAGACCATTAAGATTGAAATTTAAGACCTACACGACGCATTATCCAAGTTAGATAGATAGTTAACTCGGGATCAATAGAGTATCTATCTATCTTTCTATCTATCTATCTATCTATCTATCTATCTATCTATCTATCTATCTGTGTGTGTGTGTGTGTGTGTGTGTGTGTGTGTGTGTGTGTGTGTGTGTGTGTGTGTGTGTGTGTGTGTGTGTGTGTGTGTGTGTGTGTGTGTGTGTGTGTGTGTGTGTGTGTGTGTGTGTGTGTGTGTGTGTGTGTGTGTGTGTGAGAGAGAATTAAGGAGAGGTAGATATTTTTTAATAGAAAATTGTACTTTTGTATATTATACTGTAAAAACACAATTATTGTTGATTTTAGTTGATCATAGTTGATCATAACTAGAGAGGAAATGATGAGATGATTAAAGTGACCAAAATTATCACGGTTATCACAGAATCCTGTTCAAAAAGTACTAATACTACAGAATGAAGTCAATTCAACAAGTTTTATGTCGAAAAACAGCAAATAACAAATTGATTAGCATCAATATGCACTTTTTGTTTACATAAACATTAAAATACCATTAAAAATGATGGCTAGATTTTAAAAGAGTGTCTTGCAACATGATCTCAGAGTCATCTACTAACATGTAGCTACAAGTTCAAATAAAGTTTTGACAAAAAAGGTTTTATACAAAGTTAAACCTCATATTTCAGCCTTTAAATATTTTTTTTTCTAAAAAGAATGAGTCAAAAAAATTACTGACATTTACACATTAGCTTATATTTATTAGTAGTGTTTGGGTGAGCCCCCCATCCTTCATGTTGACGGAGCTTTAAATGTTGTTATGGAAAGGGTGATTGATTGGTTGGTTCCTGTCACATGACCTGCGGTGCGTGCATTTGCGGCATTCTGAAAAGTTTAGATTTTTTCCATCTCATTGCGCCTGGTAAAAAAATTAACGCGTCGCTTCAATTATGAGCACGCTTGCCGCGCGCCTACATTTGAACAAACTGTATACATTTTGAGCGCGGAAAAGACGCGATATGTGAACGGCCTCTGGCGAGCTAGCTCATGTCAAGCCACGAACTACTGGAGCACGCGAGCGACGTGTTGGAGACCCCTGCTCTAGAGCTCCGCTTTGTAGGCTACAACTCGATACTTTTTTGCTACTTTGTAATAACTTTCTGCGGCAAGCGTTTCTGGAAATGAACGAGGGTAAACACTTTTTTAGACCTGACTAAATGAAATTTAAGACCTAGGATGAAAATCTGGCCGTTTTTAAGACTTTTTAAGGCCTTAAATTTAAAGTCCAGAATTTTAGACTTTTTAAGACTTTTTAAGACCCCGCGGAAACCCTGAATATCGCATAGTATTTACACTGAAATGTCAAGACATTTTTTAAAACCTATCAAACAGCATCGATAGACAATTAGATTCATAATGTTACATAAAACAAAGTTAAATGTTTAAAGGGTACCTATTATGGATTTTTGAAAATTGCCCTTCATTGCCCTGCAAAGTTTTAAACATGAAAGTTCACTGTATACAAAGTTATTGTCTCTCAAAAGTAAGAGTCGACTCTGAGTCGCTGATATGAATCGTTCGATGAACGATGCTTTTCCTTTGTCTAGTTGACGTCAACTTGACAAGTTATTTGAATAAGATACACCCACTTATTGCGTTCGGAGACCAGTGTTGCCAGGTCCGTATATGCCTGCACTGTTTCCGCGGGTTGTTTGTGTAGTGCACAGGTTGACGCGATTGTTTTACCCACTGGAACATGATTGTTATTGGGGAAACACCCGGGAACGCTATTTGACTATTTTTGGCCGTGATTGGGTTAGTTTTGATGAGCAATTGGGCTGGTTTTGTTGTGCAGACCTGGCAACCCTGTCGGAGACGCCAGGGAAAACTAACATCATGTCGAGACGCTGTTTTGAAGTGCGACGCAAAAGCAAACTTTTTTCATCTGCCCAGTGAGGAGCATTTGGAGACTAAGTGGCTACATTTCACATATACAACTATACCACAGAAGTGTAGCCCGGACCTTGTTGTGTTCGCGTCATTTTGAAGATGATTGCTTCACAAACCTAAATGCTATAAGTATGGATTTGCGAGCCGGCTGATACTGAAGGTTCAGTACCGAGTTTATTTGGATCAGCTTCCTTCTCCGAATCACAAACTGTAAGTATTATTAATATTAATTGTTGCTTTTATGTTTTATGTATCATGCTCAATAAGTATGTGTGTGTGTTGTGTATGCACAGCGCATAGGACGTCAGTTGTATTGAAATATGTGAAGTGTTTGTCGTTGTTAATGGAGTTGTCATAAAGAATATAGCTATAATGTTACCTCTTAGTACTGCATTATCAAAATGTTTATGCGTTGGGCTAACGCAAACAAAGACTGAATGTGCTTTTACCACTAAACTTTGGGCTATGGTAGCTAACATATCACCGCAGATTAGCGTCACGCAAGGGCGGGGTTTGGAAAAATGACTCGCTAAACGATTCATATGGGAGTCGGTGAGCAAATCAAGTAAAAATAAATGCATATCATAAGACAACAAAAGTGTTTTTTGTCATGGCTTGCTCGTAAAACTGTTGTTGGGGACTCCCAGAACAATATTAGGAACATTTTAAATGCCATAATAGAATAGGTACCCTTTAAAATAATCAAGGCACATTTTCATGCATTCGGACATTTCTAATTATTAACTAGACAAGGAACTAGTGTGAGTGTGTAGTTCACGTTGTCAAACAAAACATTAAAAGATTCGGTAAGTTATGTTTACCACAAGCTTTACTTTACTCAGAAAAAAAGAAAAGAAAAAAAAAAACATTCTAAACCTGCATAGGAAAATCTCAAAGACGACCACTGGCGCCATTAGTCTTTCAGGTTCTGATGTCATCCCTGAGCCACTCTATTTCCAGTGGCAATGATAAATAAAACAGTCCACTTGCTACAATACTAACTTGTTTATAGAATTGTTGAAAAAAAAAAACAATATCACACTTATAATTGGGAATATCAACACAGCTGTGATTAAATTTTTCATTAATTGCAATGGACAATTTGCACAGGTGTTAAACACATGTGGCAAACACATCAGTAAAAAGAATAGAGATGAGGATACCTTACCAGCAGCTATTCTAGCAGCTTTGGCGAAATTTCTACTCTCGATGCAAGCAATAATCTCACTCTTGTCCTCCACTGTGTTCCTCCGGATAAGGGCAGGCTTTCCCTTCCCACACTTTGGAAGATTAAGTGTGATACTGCTAAAAACAGATGGGAAAACATGATGGAGTGATAAATAATGACAACAACAAAAAACACACATGAAAAAAAGAATAGTGCAGGATAAAGGGATGTGCATTTGGAGTATTTAAGCACTTGACAGATTAAAAGTAGATCCATTTCTTTATGTGTGTGTGTGTGTGTGTGTACAATTATTGGCAACCCTTCATTTAACACTTTGAGCAACCTTCAATTGCCAAGGAAACCGCTCTCAATTCCCTCTTATATAACACATTAAGTTGATGAACACATGACAAGGTATTTGAGCCCATTACTCCATATAGGATCTTTCTGGATCCTTCAGAAGTTGTATGCTTGTTGACTCTCGTCTTCATCTCATCCCACAGGTTTTCTATGGGGTGTGTGGGCTAGGGGACTGCTATGTTCATGGTAAAAACCTTAATGTTGTGGTCAGTGAACCTTTTCGTTGTTGTTGATTTTGTGGTGTGCTTTGGACCATCGTCCTGCCTGAAGTTCTAACCACAGCCCAGTTATCCTTCCTGACAGGTGTTGATATCTACCAGAGTTTATGATACCTAACAACTTTTCCCACGCATTTGAGGGGGGTGGGGGAATAACCAAACAAAAAACACTTATTTCATGTAGTCCACATTTATTTTCAATTGAAGGTTTATTTTTTGTGAATATTTTGAATAAAAGACTAAGAGAAACCGTTAAATAAAACTCAATATTAGTAGAGAACACTTTATATTATTGTTGTGTATTGTAAATGACAGATTCTTTTTCTCAAAAAGGGATCTCAAAAAAATGGACTGAATGTGACTGTCACATGACAAACATTCCCAGAACAGAGCGCCCATGAGCCAAGATGGCAGTCTGCAGGTTGTATGTTTCCAGGTATTCATGAACCAGTTAAACAACTGTTGTTGAGTTTAATCCCTTAGAAAGTATAAGATAATACCAATTCTTTTGTCTACACTAAGTCATGTACAAAATGATAAACAAAGAAATAGACAACATGAAATAAGCACAATGCCATTGAAAGGAAATGAAATATGTCACTGTCACAACAACAGTAAATGTCATCCTTTCAAAAGTACTCCCTCAACTACCCACCTGTTGCTGGAAGACATGCTTGATTCAGAAGCGCACCTGCGACGAGACTCCAACTGCCTGCTAGAAGACAACTCCTTCTCCTGATTCAGGCCAAACCCGTTTGACAGCCCTGACAGACACAAGGAAGAGTGAGAGGGAGCACTTTTACAAAAGTGCTAACGCTATTAAAGGGATAGTTCACCCAAAAATGTAAGTATAAATTTTATATGACATTCTTCTTTCAGACGAATACAATCGGAGTTCTATAAATAAATGTCCTGGCTCTTCCAAGCTTTATAATGGCAGTTTCTGTTTTGAAGTCCATAAAAGTGCATCTATCCAATCCATCATAAAAATGCATCTATCCACCATAAAAGTGCATCTATCCATCATAAAAGTACTCCACACTGCTCTGGGAGGTTAATAAAGGCATTCTGAAGCGATGTCAAGCAATGTGAAGCCAGTCTCCCGTGAACGTGCTTACAACAGTTAGCCGAAGTTAGAGATTCCAGTTTGTAAAGTTTACTTTTAAATGTGGATATTTTTCTTTCTGGCTTTGCTTCAGAAGGCCTTTATTAACCCCCCAGAGCAGTGTGGAGCACTTTTATGATTGATAAATGCACTTTTATGGACTTCAAAACAGAAACATACATTCCCTGCCATTAAAAAGCTTGGAAGACCCAGGATTTTTTTTTATATAACTTCAATTGTATTCGTCTGTGTGGCGAGTAGGATGTGATTACTGATGAGCGACACCTGGCGGTGCACCGGTCTCGTACCGATCTCTCACGGAGGAGCGGAAGCAAAAAAGGAGGAGTGATGACAGTGGAGATCGAGAGAGGCCAGGCCTGGATTTTATTTGATATTTTGTTTTATTATGTCTGGCGGCAGTCGGGACGAGAAGGGACTTTCGTTTTGTATTTGTTTTATGTTTGATATTAAAATCTTTGAAGGGTCGCCAGTTCCCACCTCCTCCTTCCCATAACATCTAACCGTGATGACTTGAGGGTGAGTAAATCATGGGCTAATTTTCATTTTTGGGTGAACTATCCCTTTAATTTGCATTTATATCAATCACAAAGGTCTTGCCCATTTTGACTCTTTTCCTGCAGATTCTACCTGTGTCCATCCGTTTGATGGGCGATTGGTCCTCGCAACTGTCTCCACTGGCACTCCGTGGCCTCTTCCTGGTGTGGAGCAGTGTCTCCAGGCGTGGTATGACAACTGATAGGAATGTTTTTGTACCTAACCGAGAACTGCCTTTGGGAGTTTCACCATCATCCACGGGCTTATGAGGGCTTGTGCTTTTTGATTTGCGGAAAAGCACCGAAGTCCGTCGGTTTACTGGGCTTGATGGCTCGGCCAGAGTTGACGTAGCTACTACACTGACATCGCTGTCCTCTATCTCCAGATGGGAGTGTCCATTGAGTGATTGGGAAACGCTATCCTTGCGGGTCTGTGTTTGTCGGGGCAGGGTTCTATAGGTTTCAGGGTGGGTGGCTCAGAGTGACTTCCCGTGTTCATGAGGGGCAGCAGTGAAACAGATGGCTCAAGCTTAGGTGGGACAGATTTATCACCTGCCATGAAACAAGGAGATACTGTCACACATTGTGTAAACTGCCAATTACATTATCTCAGAAAAATGCTAGCTGTAATGTAGATTTTTGACAGGACGACACTATCCAGTTGCTTATGTGCGTTTTTGGTGCTATGTCATGCAGTAGCTAGAGCAGGGTTTCTCAACCATCCTGCTCCTGGAAGGGCCAGTCATGCAAAGTTTAGTTTCAACCCTGATCAAACTCATCTGCTTGTGATTTTCGAGTAATCCTGAAGACCAATAGCTTGTTCAGGTATGTTTGATTAGGGTTGAAGCAGGACAATGGCACACCAGGAACATTGAAGGTGAATGCATCTGCATTAAAAAAAAAAAAAAATTTATGAATTATTTAATTAAAATCTGATTATCACACATACAAAGCCATATCCCAATGATGATTTTATTTCAATATATTGTGCAGCCCTTCTTTAAAAAGTGTTTTTAGAGAATTTTTAGGCATTTGCTTAAGGCATTACAAGTGTTATTTTTTTCCAATCTCATAGACCATGATCTTCCTAACAGTTCAGCCATAAATTAAAATGTTCTAATTATTTACTCACCCCTAAGCCATCCAAGATATATGATTTTCCTTCCTCACCCGAAGAGTAATTAACGAAATAGTTAACTTAAAAATGAAATTCTGGCATAATTTACCCTGACTCAAGTTGTTTCAAGCCTCTATGAATTTCTTTCTTCTGCTGAACACCAAAGCGGCAACCAATTAGTTGATGGACCCCATTGACTTCCATAGTATTTTTTTCCTACAATGGAAGTCAATGGGGTGCATCAAATTGCCAATTATGGAAGTAAAATAATGACAAATGTTTTTTTTAAACAAAAAAACTTGTTGAATTGAAAATAACTATGCATTGCATTAACCGTGCTTGCATTTTAATGCATTGTTTATTTAGGCCTTGCATTTTAGTTCCAGGATGTCCAATGTTGAATTTGCTGTCGAATTTGAACCACTGAATTTGTGGAAGAGAATTTGTAAGGCGAAATAAAATGGACTGAAAATTACATGTTAAATATTATCGGTTGTATTTTTAAATAGAATGAAGCGAATTTTGGAAGCGAAATCTGAAATGTGTATATGGATTACTGAATTTTTAATAATGAAAATGTGTGTGAATTTTTTATTTATTTAAATATTCACAACTTAAATATTCAACCATGTTGAATTTCAGCCCATAAAAATGCAAGCCTTAAAAATACAATGCATGAAAATGCAAACACGGTGAATGCAATGCGTATTTTTTTCAATTAGTGCAATTCAACAAGTTTTTTTGTTTCAAAAACATTTGTCATTATTTTACTTCCATAACCAATCTTCTTCAAAATGACAGACTTTTCATTTTTAAGTGAACTATTCCTTAAAGATTTTGAAGGAAAACATTTCAGGTTTTTTCTCCATCTAATGCAAGCGAATGGTGCAAACCATCACGAGTTCCCAATGTGCTCATGTCACATGCGAGGCTCTGAACTCAACCCTCTCGTCTTGAGGTGAATAAATAACCAGGAAATTATTTTTTTGGTTGAACTATTCCTTTAACTGATGCACACACTTCAACTTGACTTCCTGTTAAGACTGGACTCAATAACATTCACAGCAATGTGAATAAAACGATAAATCTTTCAAACCTGGACTAGAGACAATGAAACAAGGGGACAGAATTATCTCTTTTCAAACCTCATCTATCCCTCAAGTCCAATAGGCTCAGGTCATTTAAAGTTCACTCATCGTGCCAAAAGTTCACTTAGAATGCTTATATACCACATATAATATAATAATATGTCCAAGTGCGATTGGTAAAATTGTCTCAATTTCAAACGTATTAAAGGGTTAGTTTACCCAAAAATGAAAATTCTGACAGTAATTACTCACCCTCATGTTGTTCCAACCCCGGAAGACCTTCGTTCATTTTCGGAACACAAATGAAGATTTTTGTGATTAAATCTGAGAGCTGGATCACTCCTCCATAGGCTTCTAAAGGATTTAAACTTGCCATCCCCGAAAAGTTATTAAAGAAAACGTTAAAATAGTCCAAGTGACTACAATGGCTCAATCTTAAGTTTATAAAGCGCCGAGAATACTTTTTGAGCTCAAAAAATAAACAAAAATAACAACTTTATTCAAGTATTCATTTCCATCTCTGTTGCCTTGAGATATTCACGTAGTATAATTGCGTAGCGCGTCTGTGGAACAACATGAGGGTGAGTAATTACTGACAGAATTTTCATTTTTGTGTGAACTAACCCTTTAAAGGAGAACTCCGGGCAATTTTTAAGTTAATCTTGATCGTTACACCTTTGTGAGTACTGTCTATAAAAAAAAAACTGACCGGATCGGTGCTTGCAACACGGAGCTGTTACAGCAAATGCCCAGAGCTCCCACTCAGCTAAAACGGCAGTTATGGGGGCATACAAAAAGAGTGTCTTTGTACCTCTTAACAGACACAAAATGCAATTAAAATGTCTGTCCAACATAAACAGGGCCCTTACATGACAACAAGATACATTTAGCAACTTAGCCATTGTTTAAATTCACCTAAATAGTGTTTTAGACCGGCAGCTGAAGTCTCGCGTTGAAGTCCCGTGGGAACTCAGTTGTAAACAGCAGTGTGCAGGTGGGAGGAGCGCAGTGTGTGAAGAGTGAAGATCGGAGTTACTCACAAGTGAAGAAGAAATGGTTAGCGTTTGTGCCGTTACGAATTGTGGCAACAGAATGCGAAAATACAAGAACTTAAATTTTTATCGTCTTCCTTTCCATGACCTCGAGATTCTGCAGTTGTGGCTAATTGTACTTCAACTTGATGTGCAAACTCCCATTTAAATACTACGCGCTAAAGATTACCGCATTTGCAGCGAACACTTTGACAAGGATGCAAACAGAAAACGTTCAACCACGCTGATGGATTCCATTGTCAGGCCAACGGTTGGTTCATATAAGGTCTTGGGAGCCTCTACTAATCTACTAATGAGTTTAATAAGGTGTGTTTGATATAGGATTCATTAAAAAACATGCAGTGTTCTCTAGTGTGAACTTCAAGACCAGGGTTGGGAACCATTGTCTAACAAGGTGAAAAATTATAAGTCTAATTGATTAGAAAAGCATTATCACATCTGGAGACAAACAAGTAGTTGTTTGTTTGTTTACATTAAGTGTATTTTGGGGCATTTTTAGCTTTTATTGGACTGGACAATTGAATGGAAGAGAGGGGGTTGGGATCAGAACTTGGGACAATTGTGATATGCCAAAGTGTTGCCCACAAGGCTTTGATAAATGTTCAACTGGTTAAAGGAGTAGTTCACTTTTAAAAAAAACTTTTGCTGATAATTTACTCACCCCCATGTCATCCAAGATTTCCACGTCTTTCTTTCTTCAGTCGAAAAGAAATTAAGGTTTTTGATGAAAACATTCCAGGATTTTCTCCATATAATGGACTTCATTGGGAGCCAAACGGTTCAAGGTCCAAAAGTGAGTTTCAGTGCAGCTTCAAAGGGCTTTAAACGACACCAGACGATGAATAAGGGTCTTATCTAGCGAAACCATCGCTCATTTAAAAAATAAATAACAAAGTTTAAGTTTTTTAAGCACAAATGCTCACCTTGCTCTGTTCTGTGATGAGCGTTCATGATTCTCCTGTTCGAACTCGTTCATCAAAATTAACAAATCTTTTTTCGAGTCATGACTCGAAGGGTCCTAGATAAGACCCTTATTCATCGTCTGGAGTCGTTTAAAGTCCTTTGAAGCTTCACTGAAACTGTCTTTTGGACCTTGAACCGTTTGGCTCCCAATGAAGTCATTATATGGAGAAAATCCTGGAATGTTTTCATCAAAAACCTTCATTTCTTTTCGACTGAAGAAAGAAAGACGTGGACATCTTGGATGACATGGGGGTGAGTAAATTATCAGCAAAAGTTTTTTTTTAAAAGTGAACTACTCCTTTAATAGCAAGAAAACTTCAAACCACGATTTTTCAAACCAACCTTTTTGTAGGATATGGCCAACTTGTTCCTCAGCATTCTTCAGTTCAGCAGCAGGAAGAGCTTTCCTCAAACTCAGCTCCATCCTCACATCACCAATGATTTTCTTGAGCAGCTTCAGTCGTCTGCTCCGTGACGGGCTACATTTCATTGCTGTAGTTAGATCCAACTTTTCTAGTAGCTCCCTCAGCTGCTCTTCAAATGACATCTGCTCCCGATTGGCTGGAACCAATAAGCGGTCCACTGAAAGAAGAAAAAGAATTGTTTATTGATTGATTTGTTAAAACGTAGGGATGGGAACTGCAAGGAATTTAATGGTTCTGATTCCAATTTAAAAATTCCATTAGTGATTCTTAGTTTCAAGGAAGCAGTAAATTGACCAGTACCAGTCAGTACATTTAGGAGTAATATTTATCAAGAAATGCCATTGCTTAGACACAAAGATATGGGACCCTATCATACACTTAGCGCAAGTGTTTTTTGCTCGTGTCAGCCCGACGCAGAATTCATTTTCACGTCCTGCGCCACGTTGTTTATATAGCAAATGTAGCGCCCATTTGTGCGGCCATGGACGTGCTGGTCTGAAAATGAGGTGTACACGCGTACACTTTGTCCCATAGATGGTCTGCTTGCGCGCTTTAACCTCGCACACGAGCAGATCCGTTTCCTCACTAGAGAAGAGTTCCATTTTTCCGCTTGCAAATTCCGCCATGTAAATAACACCGAGCGCAACTGTCTTTTAAAGGGAATGGGAGATGAGACTCTGATTGGTTTATTCCACGTTACACCCAAAACACAACCCATTACTCATTAAGAGAATAGGGACAACCCTTTTAGACCATGTGCCGGGGGAGCGCCAACCATTTTTCCCGTCGTTAAACAAGCAAAAGTGGATTCGGACACAAAAATAGGCCTCATGAGCTTGAATAAAATTCTTTTGTCATATTAAAAAAAAAAAAAAACAGTGAGTGTATGTTTGATTCACAGTTTGTTTTACACCATCACATAAAGTGCAGTGAGTTTAGTTTGCTTTATGCTTTATGAGTAATTCCATTTTACATGCAGGTTCACATCATTTTGATATTGCAAAAACGATAAATTGCCACAAGCACAAATTGTCACTGTGGCTATTGGACAAAATTTTTTACCCTGATCAGTATACCAGTAAGTTTGTGCATTTACCATCTTCCCAGGAGAAAGGTGCGGATGGCTCAATCTTGGGTTGTTCAAGCAGGTGCATGCCAGTTTCGGAATCGAAGCCGATTGTCTGAACATCTCGACGAGTTTTCCTGAGCACAGCTCCACCCTGGTCTCTCAATCTAACAGCAGCCCTGTAGAAGAATGAATCCTTGCCATTGTACTTCATGCAGTTTTCAATAATGAGATTGAAGTCTGCTTCAAATTCATCCAGATATTTGTAGCCTTGTGCATCAATGCGTTTGCTCATGGTGGAAAAATCCATTGGGTGTATGATGTGGTCCATGTAGTCAGGCACCTGTGAGCAACACACAAAATAAGGGTGAAATTCAGATCAGTTATAAAGACTCTCAAGCCTCTTCTATTTAGCTGTATTTTCAAGTCATACATCAATAGAAGAAACTTCATTACATTTTGTAAGTGCTCAAAAATCAGGTATGGTTTGATATTCAGAATTAAGTTATCGGAATCAGATCAGTAAAGGAAAAAGTGGTATCGGTGCACCATTATTAATGATCAAATTTATCATGCAGTGTTGTCAGTCTGTGTTTCAGAGTGTTGAAAGCACCAAAAAAAAGCAAATGAAAGAAAGTGACGAAAGAGGAGAGAAATGGAGAAGGGTGGCAGAGCGAGATTAGGAGGGAGAAAAGGACAGGAACAGTGTCAGACTGTAAGGCAAATTTTTTTTAATGTCTTTAATGTGTTAATATTGGCTAAATTAATATTTGTCAAACAAAAATACTCAACTGCTCATTCAGCTTTAATCAACAATGGTGTAATGGTTGGTTTAATTAAGAAAGTACACTAAACTGATCATGAAAAACTCCTGGTTTGCTAAAATATTAAATTAAATATAATTAACTTTGTATATACATATATAAACATAAAATATGTATTTTATCAGCAAGAGGCTGTAAATACTGTACTTGATGGAACAAAGTGAACGTTGTAAAACAATTTGTCCTTCGAGTTATAAGTAGTGCAAGTGCTTGAAGTTTGTCAGAAAGAGAATAGGTCGGTTTTGCAAGAGCTAGAACTTATCTTCTTGACAATTTTTGTTTTTAAACAAGCACACACACACTGGCTATAAAAAAGACTACACAACACTGATAAAATAGCAGATAAAAAATGAATCCAAGATAAAACATGTAAGATCTTACTTCACCTTTAAAGGGTCACAAAATGCTAAACTACATTTTCTAGATTTCAACATGTTTGTGCTTCATATCATAGAATACAATGTCGGCATTCATTCATTTTAATTGTTTAACAGCATCGGTATTGGTGATACTGTCCTTCATTCACAATATTTATTTGTACAAGTACTTATGTGAAAATATATTCATGAATACAAATTTGAATGTTGGGTGTGAATAATCATGATTAATTACAGAAACCTGTGTGATTGATTACTTTTCGATTCACATCACGTATTATTTTCATCTTTGTCTGTACATAAACATTTATAATTCAAACTGAATACACTGGTAATACAGCTGGTTGGACGCTATGGGGTGCTGTGGGGTCATTTTTGTTGTTCAATGGCTGCAATAATCCAAGGCAGCTCAAATTCAAACTGACTCTTTTTTTCATTCATTTTAAACACATTTAATAAACTTATTTATTTATTCTAAAAATAAGTGCAGCAAGATTAAATGAAAAGTGCTGTTCACCAAGCCTCTACTGTTCCAAGAGTTTGGTCATTCCTTTAATGGTCTTCAATGCGGCTAGATTGATACCTTCACAGTGTACAAGGTTCACTCACTGTATTATTAACTGAAACCGGATCATGACCCACTAACTTTTCTTAAATGTGTCTCTGACCTCGCACAATTGTTCACGTCAAATCAAATATTTGTAATTTTGATATATTTTGAAATTTTATCCTTTTGATATGTTGGTAAAGAAAATCTGACTTCCAATACATTCACTTAGCTTGTACCTGAATAATTTTTGGTTCAACCGTATATTGTGCACCCTGATTTAGTTTATAAAATTCTCCAAGCATATGTTTTGCTTGAAAAGTGTGCTTGGGCTATGATTCTTCAAATACATTAAAATTTGGACACTTCAGTTACAATAAAATGTATAAAATACTTTTTGTATGTAGACAATCTATGCATAGTGAAATGCCTTTAACACTTCTTTTAAAGTTAAGAAAACTGCAGACCAACCTCTTTAATGCTGACAGGCTCTGCAAAAATGCGTGCCTGGTCTTTCTCCTGTAACTGATCAAGCACAGCCCTCAGAAGGACTGTGAAAGGAGTGAGTTGGAACTCCATTAAAGTCTGCTGAAGCTTGATCTGCAACAGAATCACACGAGTCACCAATCAAGAACATGCACATGCAAACAGTAAACATTAGCAATACACATGCTTATCTTGACCTAAAGCATTAGTGTTCACATACCTCCTCTCTCTTGAGTTTCTCTCTCTTCCTAATGAGCTCCAGCAGGAGTCGTGCTCGCTCAAGGTCGTGTCTCAACCGTTGCCACTCTTTCAACTGCTCTTCAATGCTCGAGTCTCCTCCTCTGACTGTTTCTGTCATTACAATGGTTCAAAGTTTGTAATAAACTATTATCAATAGGGGTGTAATGATACCCTCATGTCACGATTCGATACATATCACAATACGATATTATCGCGATACTCCAAGACGTATGGTAAAAGGTTAACAAAAAATTGACTGCTGATTAAAATGCTACATTTTATATTACATTGTGGGTGCAAATGAATAGGCTTGACTTGGTGCTAGTAATGCACGGGACAATGGTGAATCCAGCATAAAAATATTCATGATTATTCATTATATTCAACATTATAAATAATACGTTTATTGTAGTACTGACACTAAATCTCTGTAAACTTTTTCCTCTCACAATAATTTTTATTTTGGGTGAACTATACACACAATACATATATTGTCACTATCCACTATTGATGCATTTTTGTTTTACGATACATTGGGACACGATATATTGTTACACCCATAATTATTAATATTCAAAAATGTGCTTAGGCATTATTTACCGGTTGTGTATTTTTATGGGAATGTAGGCTAGTTTGGAGGCGTCTGTTGAGTGGCACTCCATTCCTTGACTGTCTTTTAAGGGTCCAATACTTCAAGACAAGTTCGCCAAATGCTGCCTTCTTCTGTAAAGAAACTTGATTGAGGATTGTGTTTAACCTGTAGGAGAATGAAGTGTACAATGAAGTGAAATTGTTTAAACAATCTTGCAATCTATCTGATCTAGTAGCTAATTGCTTAAGAGAGCATAGCAATGAAATGGCTTAAAGGGATAGTTCACCCAAAAATGAAAATTAGCCCATGATTGACTCACCCTCAAGCCATGCTAGGTGTATATGACAAGCTTTATAATGGCAGTGAATTGCTGCATCTCTGTTTTGAAGTCCATATAGTGCATCTATCCATAATAAAAGTGATCCACAAGGGACTGGGGGATTAACAAAGACTTTCCGAAGCGATGCCATGAGTTTGTGTAAGAAAAAATTCTAAAGTAAATTCTAGCTTGGCTTAATGGCCAAAAGGATTTTTTTATATATATAACTCAGATTGTATTCGTCTGAAAGAAGAATGTCATATACACCTAGGATGACTTGAGGGTGAGTAAATCATGGGCTTATTTTCATGTTTGGGTGAACTATCCCTGTAAAAGTGTCTGATATCTAAAAATCAACAGATTCGAACATACCTTTCAGATGAAAAGCCGGGTACAGACACATTGGAAACTTGGGCTACAACATCTACCTCATTGTTTTTAAGTCTCTTCTGCTTTTTTAATCCTGTCCTGCTGCTCCTTTTGTCCACCGACTGACAAAGTCTGTAATTTGTCTTAATGTCATTATATATTGTAAGAGGTCTTTTAACAGAGCCATTTGGGGTGTGTGCCCCACAGTAAGCTGTCTTTTTTACTGATAAGGTTGGTAAACCTGAGTCAGTCAACTCTTTAATGGGCTCCATTCTCATAAAGAGACCGGCCTTCTGCGCACAGCTGACATGGAAAGCGGTGTAGCAGTTCGCTTTGTGGCACTGGATACAAGCCCCAACACCTTTTTCTTTACAGAGGTAGCAGGTAAGCTTCCACCGAGCAGGCGGGATGTTTGAGACACCATCGATAGGCTCAATGAAGACCGTATTGGAGAAGCCAACCTCCGGAACCCATAAAGCACAAACCACATGTCCCCATCGGTCATCTTCCGTCTTTTTGACCGCTCCTCCCTTGTTAGGGCAGAGGATGCAGTTAGCGGGTTGTGTAGGAGACTGAAGACAATGTCGGCAAAGCCACTGGCCCTCTGGAATATACGGAACACCATAACAATCCTGATGAACGGCTAGGTTGCACATATCACAGAAGAGGATGGCGTTGCTGTCCATGCAATCTCCATCCATACATATGCAGCAAACAGCATCTTCATCAATTAAGGACTGGAGGTTCTGTTGGCCCTGACTCTCTACGAATGATTCTTTTTCAAAACGGTCAAGGAGCAATTCGAAGGCATTGGGTGATACCTGGTTAAGGCCTTCGCACTTTCTTTTGTCGTTGACTAGCTCAAGCCAGGCATGGTCTTCTTCGTCCATATCATATTCCACCTCCTCGTTCAGCTCTTCTGAAGTTTTCTCCTTATACTTGTAAATGTAGAAGGTCTGCATGGGATTGCTGGGAGATTGTAATCCACTGTGCGGAATGTGGGCTCGGGAAGTGTGCACTCTTGCACCGAAGCGTTTTGCGCTGTGACAGCAGAGTTCTTTTTCTGCTGGTTGTTTCTGAGGCGTGCAGAACTTACCAAAACCTGTTGGTGTTTTTCAGCGTTCTCCTTATTGCTGGTGCACTCTATAATTTCCTGCGCCATGGGATCCTCATCCGTTATGATGTCGAGCTTGTCAAAGATGCTGATCCGGTGCAGCCAGCCATCGACTTCTAGTTCCACCATCATCTGGGCCTGGGCGCAAGTCAGCGTCTCGTGGTTTGAGGAATGTTTGATGGGACAAGGCAGCCGCTGGGGGGTGTATACTTTGTTAGGCAGAGATTTTCTTTTCATTGGGAATCCTTACAAAGCTGAAAAGAGAGAACTACTGTTATTCCTAACACAAAACAGTGCAGCAGAATTAGTCAAAATAAGTCAAACCACGCTTATTTACTTGACTGCTTCTAAGTAACTTATTCCTGTCAACAAGGAGAAAGTTATTCAAACTTAATGGGTTGTCCTGGTACAATAGTATCAATACCACGATACTTTTAATACATACATACCACGGCAGTGCAATGTATTTCTAATTATACTGCAGTTTTACCACGGAATTATTAAGGTACTACAAGAGAACATTGATTACTAATGCTTCAAATCGAAACATTTTCGGGAATCATAGGTGAGAGTTTAGAGACGTACGATTCATTCTTATGTGCATTGCAAACATTCGATTAGAAGCTTCTTTATTTAACATCAGGGCCGCGTTTAGGGATCGTCTATCCCTTTAAATGTTGTCTAGGCAGGCATTTCCTTATGATTTGAGACACCATAACGATGCACATTCAAACGTTATCGCTTTATAAACCCATGCATTATTAAAACAGGTGCACCCTGCAAATCGCAAAACATTGACCGATATTTTAGGATCATATTACCTCTGATGGATAAAGAGAGGCGCAGCTTTCTAACGCAATGGCGAGATGGCCTGCAGTGATTCCGTACACAATGTTCTCATCCAAAGCCCAATGATTTAGTTATGCATGGATAAATCTGTAATGCGGCAGAACCTTAACCACAGCGGCCGCCAGGACTATAATACTGGACTAATAATCACCAGGAGAACACTTGGTTTAAGTGCCATTCAAAGGCAGTGTCGTTTCCTTCCCTGCAACGAGCAGCAAGTCGATACGATTCTGCGCCTGCAACCAACAACAATGCGGATGGTTCACTACGAATGGACGTCCTACCCGCAACGCGCTACGTCATGACGTAAAGGCTGGGCAACATTACTTCATTGTTATGAACATGATATTTTATTAAGGAAATGTAATTTATTTGTTTGGTTCTGTTTCCATACAACTTTTAAAATTGTTTTTAGTCGATTAAAAATTCGTTCACACTTTCCAAAGAAAGAAAGCGCAAGGAAGGTTGATCATTTAACATGCGTCACTTAGTTTTATTCAATTAGTTTATACCACTCTTTTTATTTGCACTATTTATTTGTAATATAGCCATGATTGTTGTTTGTAATGTTATGCATTTTTAATTGTTTCAACAACAACAACAACAACACCATCCTCAAATCCCAACATTATCCTACATTTTATTCATTATCACACTCGTAAACAGGAAGTATATATGAATAGAAAGCTGGTTAAGGAACTATAGTATCTCTTAATCAGCCCAAAAGAAAAAACACGGTTTTTTTTTTTTTTTTACCACTGCCCTTAACACATTTACCTACAAGGGGTGTTTTGCCCACCCCTTCTGCTGCCTGAATACCCCTGAGAGAGACCCTCGGGTCAAGAAACCCCGTATGTTTCCTTGAGTGAACAAGCTCTACTCTTGTCATTTTGTAGTTTTCGTTGTCTGTGTTTTGATTGTCTAGTCTATGCATGAACATGCAAAAACGAAGCAAGCGCTTCGTAATTGTATTAAAAAGATGATGACCTTCCATTAGCTATGGACTAGATAGAATTATTAGTTTTATTTTATTTTGTAAACCCCACCCACCACATCGAAAGCCTCTATGACGCCATAGGTCCCCAGTATCTTCCGTCTGACGCCGTGTGGCGCTACTACTGCGCACTGTTTACGGCACAGGAGACAAAGCGCAGCCAACTCAATTACAACACTGGATCAACCATACGCTTTACTTAACCATTTCACAGCCGAAACTCATTTAAGTAAACCTCAGGACACAAAGGTAAGCGATACGCAATCAAGTGTTTTATTTTGTCTCAGACGCGAGCTTGATTCTGGTTTAGATCCAGTGATCCGGGTAGCAGTTCGACGAGCTTCTCTGCGACCAGGATCCGGTTCTGCCTCATCAGGTTATGTCCTGTGTGTGGCCTAACGTAGCCACACCATTGAGTTGTCACTAAGTCAAATATCCTCATTCTAGATCTTTAAATGGTTCAGTGTAGGCATTTTAAATCACCAAGCAGTCGTTTTTACTAAATACATAATAAGGAAATACAAGGAAGTAAATCGTGTCGGTTATATCGTTATGGCAGGAGAGAAGTGTTTTCCTGTTGTTTTGTCTGCGAGCTAATGCACTAGCCGCTAGCATGTGTTACTAGAGCTAGCGCATACATCTCGTCAGGTCGCGAGAGCGTGTGAGTAACGTTAGCTCGAGCTTGCACTGCAACTTCCTAGATAGAAACGCCTCAGATAAATGTAACTTTTTTTTATTAAAACTATATGTACATATAATTGAATTGTCATTATTATTACAGTATATGGTTGCCCAAATGTACCATTTTGGTTATTCGTTTATTTACACCTTAGTATATCGTGACAACTGACAGGAAATGTAAACGTTATTTATTAGATCCTTACATTAATCCGAATAGTAATAGTTTATTCAGAGAAATATAGTTATTTGGTTCCTCTTAAAGTAAAGGATTACAGCTATTTAAACAATAAACACAGTTGCAATTCAATAAATTAGGTATGTATGAATATCACAGTAACATTATAGCTTTCTCCTCTGTGTAGCAGTACATAAATCATTACTGGTGGTGTTTAGGCATCCATAGCAGCCTTATGCAGGTACATTTAAGGCAGCTATGGTAAAGGAATTTTCCTTGCTGTGATTTTGAGTAGCTCAACAACTAGATATTATTTATCACCATTTAAATATATATATATATATATATATATATATATATATATATATATATATATATATATATATATATATATATATATATAATTTTTATGATGTGGTCAGCAACCACAAAGGAGATTCAAAAACAAAACAGGCTTATTAATAATCCAAACACTGTGATTGAACAGGCAGGATAATACCACAAACCACACAATGCATAAACTTGAACTGTTCAAAAACAACTGAAACACAGTGCTATAAACGGGTAAAACAAAGGGATGTTTCACCCGTTATATTACAACTAGGCATGTAATATAGAAATAAACGAGGGCATATTATCCACTGAAACTAAACAGAAACTAAAGGAAACAGAACAGAATGTCAAAATAAGGGCCCACATAACACATAATACGCTCGTTGGGCTAATTTTATGTGTTTATATATATAACTGTTAGTTCCGATCCTTGAATCTGACTGGACGAGAGGCTTATTAAGACTGCTGATATTTCCCAATTGTATCCAGCACTTTCATTTCTTTCATCTTCTGGGAGAAATGTATGTGTTGTAAATCTGACAGGCTCTGGTAGCACATATAGCCCCTAAACTTAGTGATCAAATATGACCATTAATAAACTAGTGTTATCAAAAATTTCGATATGTTCAATACTGAAATATCTGAAACGATTCCAATACTCCTTTCTGCAGTATCGATACACCAATACCAGCTGCGCTTTCTTGCTCTCCTCTCCGACATATACATACACGCTCACATCCGAAGCGCACACACACAATAAAGCGCCTCTGATATACAGGAGCCAAAATTAGCAAATTTTTGTGGGTTATTAATGGTCAAATACACTCAAAAATAATGTCAAAATGCCCATCTAGGTGAGTATTAACGTAAACACAGTAGTAACGGTTCAGGAAGAATGTGTAACAGTAACAGCATTTTGTATCCATGTGTGTCAGGTCTTAAAAAGGGACAGCAGCCTAATAAACGTCCAGTTTTCTATGTTGTTCATGTTAATCAAACAACAAAAGATAAAGAGAAAATCACTTACTGCTCTTGACTTATTAACTTGTGTAACTTTAATTGATTAATCTTTATTTAATTTTTTACAATGATTATCCAGTATTATTTTAAATTTGATTAAGTTTCTTACCTGAATACTACTGTTAGACCTACCTGAACAAAATAAAGCAGTCTATTTCATTTATCTTTATTCTATTGTATTTGTTTGTGCTATTGTTAGTAGTTTGTTTATTTGTTCTTATTTTATTACTGTTAGCTTGTCTTTTTTTAAATTCAATTTACCATTTGAAATCAAGCTTTCTTGTGCTGTGTAATTGCAAATTTTGTTGCTATAGCTTACACACAGCACAAGAAAGCATAATTTCAAATGGCATTTGCATCTTTATTCTATTGTATTTTAGAATACTATAGAATACCCCCCCCCCCCCCCCCCCCCTTAAGAATAACCTAACCCCTGATTATCAGCCATTTACAGCATTTACAAAACATATAGCCTATGGTACTTTAAATCTTCAAATAAATAATACAGTTCGCTAATTGGGTAAAAAGAAACATGAAATGGTGGGCAAAATAAAATGTACAAATTAATATAAATTTACTAAAATAATTAATGCTGAGACACTAATTTGGGCAAAGAGCACTAATGAATTGTTTAAGACTTGAAGCTTGATGTTGAGGACTTGCAACTTGACTTGGATGTGCCTGTCTTGACTCGTGACTTGAATGCAAAAACTCGAGACTTACTAGTGACCTGTGTTCCGCCACTGTTCATTTCGATGTTGGGCAGGTCACAAATTCACCATTCATTTTAGAGTATCATTATCATATTCACAGGAATTAATATTATACAGCTCATTCATGTATTATAACTTAATAACATAACGCTGGGACACAAGCGTATCCCATTGGTGTGCAAAGCAATATGATCATTGTGACTGGTCCTAAATATCCCAAATATTTATGCACCAGTAGTGGTGGCCATCAATAGTTTTTTTGTGAACTATTCATAAAAACTTATCTTAAGAGTTATTTATTAGTATGTTTTGTTAATGTGTAGCTATAGCATGTTTTACATGCAGTTGCGATAAGCTCTGAGTAGTACCTTATACTCCTAATTGTATTTTGAGTTATCCTAATGTTTTTCTATCTCTTATCTAATTTTGCAGATTCTACAAATGAACACAAGTGATTTACACTATCCTAAATGGAGATCAATATGTCTGTTGCATCTGGGCTCAGATATAACATGTTAAGGTAAACATCTGGATGGAAGGAAGAGCCACACCCATGACACTTGAACGTTTAAAAAGCTGCTTTGAATAGAGAAAGGTTTTCTTTCACTGCAGAAATTCTTTCTGCAATAATGGACGGAGAGGACAGCCTCTCACAGAAGACTGAGGATGCAAGCCACGAGCATAATGGCTCCAAAGATAACAAGAGAATAGAGGCCAAAGGAACCTGTTTAAAAATCGAAGGGAAAGATGGTTATGTGTTCAAATCATACAGAATTACCCCTCAAGAGATATTGGAAGCAAAACCCCATACTTGTCCCCCTGAGACGCTGGCAAAAGCCTCTTCTTTGGTGTCTTTGTCATTTGAGGGCGCAGAAGAAGATGGATCTTCTGAGGTCGATGGCCTTTCAACAGAGGATTCAGCAGCAGAAGTTTGTGAAAAGCATGACTCTCAAACGTCTCCAGCTATTTCAAATAAGAGCCAGAACATTGAAATAAATAATTCAGAAATTGAAACAAGTGTATGTATCAAAGCTGAACCAAATGAAACCGGTGAAATCTCTCAGGATGATGAAAAGTTATCATTTGATGGGGCCTTTGGCCCCTTTGCCACTAGAAGTTATGACGACGATTATGGGAACTTGTTCAGTGGTTACTCAAGTACTCTTTATGACGTTGCAATGGATGCTGTCACACAAAGCCTTCTATCATCCATAAGAAGTCCCCTTAACCCTAGAAAAAAATCTCCTGCTTGGAACCATTTTTTCATATCACCGCGTGATAGTACCAAAGCAATCTGTATGTACTGTATGAAAGAGTTCAGCAGGGGTAAAAATGAGAAAGACCTCAGTACTAGTTGTTTAATGAGGCATGTCCGAAGGGCTCATCCCACTGTTCTTCTGCAAGATGGTGAATCATTAAATAATTTGTCCAATTCCTCATCTTTAATACCTCCCAATATATCACCAAACAATGGAGACCTGTCTGTAAGCATCAAGCAACCTACCGACAACCATAGTCCACTGTCCTCCAGTTTAGCTGAGGCCACAGACATAGTGTCCAAAGACTCTTTACAAAAGGTCAAACCAAAAGCAGAAAAGAGTGTCAAGAGTGACTCTAGTGCAGTTCCTTCCCCACATTCCTTTAACAACCATAATGACGATGCCACAGACTTGTTGACTGAATGCCCTGGATCAGCACCTAAGAGCTCAAGTTCTCGGCGGCGCTCAGCAGTGTGGAAACACTTTTATTTATCCCCTGCTGACAGCTCAAAAGCAGTGTGTATTCACTGCATGAATGAGTTCAGTCGTGGCAAAAATGGGAAAGACTTGGGGACGAGCTGCCTTATTCGCCACATGTGGCGGGCCCATCGAGACATAGTCATTGAAGAAAACGGACAGGGCTCAAGCATTCCTCCGCCTTACACCACTCCGCCAACATTGCTGGCACGCACACAGGACTCCACAGAGGTCAAAAAGGAATTCCTCTGTATCTCTCATCGCCCTGATACCATATCAGATGAAGTGCCCAATGATGACAGTGAGCACATGACTCTTGAAGATGAGGCAAATGATTCTACATATCAATCTGGACAAGAGTCCTCACTTGATGCATCTTTTAGACTGAAAGGGGAAAATATACCTCTGTCATCCTCTCCAGAGGAACACACTGAGGGGCACAGCGTATCCCAAGATCAGAGCTCAGTTTTTCAACAAAACAAGAAAATAATGAAACGGGTGAAATCAGAAGTATGGCATCATTTCATTGTATCTCCTGTTGACCAACTCAAAGCTTTGTGTCGATATTGTCCCTGTGTGATAAGTCGTGGTAAACGAGGGGACTTTGGCACAAGCTGTTTAATGAGACATTTGATGCGACGACATCCTGATGTTCTCAAAACCCAAAAGAGCACAAGTGACAAAGTTTCCTCGCCTCGGTCACCTCATTCAACTCCTGCTGCAGAGGATGACATGACGACAAATGCAATGGACAGCCCTGTTGTTGAGAACAAACCCCACACCCTGCCTGTTTTCAGCAAAAAGACTTCAAAGCTATGGAATCACTTTTCTATTTCCACTGCGGACCCGACAAAGGTGGTCTGTTTGCACTGTAGCCGCACAATTAGCAGGGGCAAAAAGACAACGAATTTAGGCACTAGTTGCTTATTTAGGCACATGCAGAGGTTTCATGGGCATGTGCTTGAAAATAATAGTAATATCTCAGGTGATGTGTCATCTGCTGAAATTCAAGTTAAGCAGGAGCTCATGGACATTTCTACTTATGGAGAGAGTGCAGAAAAGTTCACTGAATGCCACCCAGCTGCCAAAAAAATTACCAAACTCATTGCAGAAATGCTTGCACTGGATCTTCAGCCATCAACTGTAGTGGAAAATATTGGCCTCAACCGGTTACTGGAATACCTCCAACCACAGTATTCTTTACCTTCCTCATCCTACTTCACCAGCACTGCAATCCCAGAAATGTATGAAAGCGTGAAAGAAGTAGTTCTGACCCACCTAAAGGAGGCCGAAGGTGGAATCATCCATTTCACAACAAGTGTTTGGGTGAGCAGCCAAACTCAAGAGTACTTAATTCTTACAGCCCACTGGGTAACATTTGAGTCTCAAGTTCTGCCTCAGGGTCAAGATTTCCACTGCTCGGCCCTCCTTGGTGTTTCCTCAATTGACTGTGACTACAATATGCTGAATATACAGAAACAGCTTGAATACCTTTGGGACACCTGGATTGGTTCCTCAGGCCTTAAAATTGGATTTACTGTAACAGATAATCAAACTATTGGAAGCATACTAGAAAGCAGTGACCACACCACCATGCAGTGTTTTGGTCATAACATAGACCTCATTGTTAACGAAGCCATAAAAAGTCAGAGGATGGTTCAGAACTTGCTTAGTATTGCCCGCAAAATCTGTGAAAGAGTGCATCGTTCTGCTAAAGCAAAGGAGAAGTTGGCAGAGCTGCAAAAAGCTTATCAGTTACCTGAAAACCACCTGGTTCAGGATGTTCCCTCTAAGTGGAAAACATCATACTTCATGCTTGAGCGATTAGTGGAGCAAAAGAAAGCCATTGATGAGATGTCAATAGAGTGCAATTTCAGGGAACTGATAAGCTGTGACCAGTGGGAAGTCATGCAATCGGTCTGCAATGCTCTTAAGCCTTTTGAGGTAGCCTGCAGGGAGATGAGCAATCGCACTGCAACACTAGGTCAGGTCATTCCACTCATTCACATACTCAACCGAAAGATAGATATGCTTTTTGATGAGACAATGGGTATTGATAATATGCTGAAGTCTTTAAAGGAGGCAATGGTGACTAGAATGTCCCCTACACTTCATGACCCCAGGTACATATGGGCAACCATGTTGGACCCAAGATATAAGACCTCCCTCTTTACTGAGGAAGAAGCAGAGCAGTGTAAGCATGACCTCATACAAGAGCTCGAGGTGTCTGCATCTAATTCTGTGGAGACTAAGCCACCACTGTCAAATGGATGTAGTGAAATACCAGCTTCATCAAACAGCTTGGCCTCAAACAAAGAGAACCTCTGGGCTCTTATGGATGACATTAGGCAAAAAATCAAGCAAGAGGAGAGACCAAAATCATTGGAGCTTGCTGTGCTGGAGTATTTGGAGGAAGACATTCTTGACCAGAGTTGTGATCCTCTGGATTATTGGAACCTGAAGAAGTTACTGTGGCCTGACCTTGCCAAAGTAGCTGTACGCTATGTGGGTTGTCCACCCAGCATTGTACCAGCAGACACACTTTTTAGCACATCAAGTGTCAACTGTGCTCTGAATCAGTCCAGACCATTGCTAGAAAATCTTGAAGGACTTCTATTTTTAAAGGTCAACCTTCCTTTGATATATTTTCAGTACTGATGATCATGTATTTATATTTGCAAGGATGTTTCTTAGACTCTGATGAACTCTGATGACCACTCGAGTAACTTTTCTGAGAAGGCCTAATTAACCACAATTAATTTTACTGTGGTTCATATTCAATACACAAGAGCATCTGAATATTTAACTGAATAAAAGACTGCTTTGAGTACTACTGTTGAGTACACTTGATAACTGGAGTCTTATTCCTGGTGAAAAGTGTTTTCAGGGAGGGAGGGTTATTTAGTTATAGGGGTAGGTATTGTTTGTTGCTGTACTGATTCTTTTTATTTTATAAAATGTATCTTTGTCTTCTCTCTCCTTGTGCCTTATACAAACTACTTCAGGTCAACATGCTGTAAATATTAATTGATGTGCAAAAGCAAGTCGTAGTCTTCTGATTTTAATGATTTTATAAAGTTGAAACTACATGCTGAATACTGTTTTTATATAAATACATGGCCCAAAATAAATGCTGTGACAGAGATGTTTAAATGTATTTTATTTAATTCTTTTATTGTGATTTTTGTGGCTCATGGTACTGTTAGAATTAGTTTTTTTTTTTATTATTATATATTTTTTGCTGATGATCGTTTTGTTTGTATTTGTTAAAAAATGTACATAATGCTGTACTTTCAGGTTGAAATCTATTTGAAAACTTGTCTCAAGCACAAATCTTTTTATATAAATCTAAAGGGTTAAATTATGGGACATCAAGGAAGTGTACTGTACATTTTATAAATAATTTCCAAAATATAATTTGATAGAGGAAACATTCAAACTGGAATAATTTAGGTTTTTTTTTTTTTGTGGTAATTTGTAAATAAAACTTTACACTTTGAAACCATGTTGCTTTTAAATTTGTTATTGTTTCAGGTCATGTTTTTTTTTTCTTCTTCTTGTATTTATAGTGCATAAATGCATATATTTTCCAAATCTGGATGATCTTGCTAAATCTATTCTAATTCTAATCCAAAACTGGGGAAAAACGTGCTAATGTAATAGGGAGGGAAATGGGTATATTCTTTGGCCTTTGTTGAAGAGGACAGTCTGACTGAAAAATCTGTATGACTTTCATTCTTCTGTGAAACATTAAAAAGATATAATTTTTGTTGTCAATTCAAAGGATGTAAATGGTCTCCAAAATGGTTTTGTTACTAACATTCTTAAAAATATCTTGTGTTCCGCAGAAGAAATGAATGCATGTTTGGAATGGGCGAGTAAAACAAATTTAAATGGGTTACTATCCCTATAAGTGTATTTATTAATCCAGATTTACATTATCATTCATGCAAAAGATACGGTTGAGACGGAGAGGCATAGTAAATGCATGTTAAAAAAAAAAAAAAACATTTTGAGCAGATAACAGCCATTGCAAAAATCCACGCAGCCTCAATAAATATCAGAAAACTCTTATTTTAGGGCAGATTAGAATTTTTGTATGAAATAAGCCACAGTAAAGAGTGTTAAACTGCACTTACAATAAACTCAGGAATGTTCCACTTTTGTAAACATTTATTGGTCTTTTGGAAACATATTCAGTTTATTTGTCAATTTCACTTCCAAGCTTTCGTTATCTAGGTTCATTATTTAAATGTCTTTCTAGAAGCACAAGTTTGTCGTTTAGCTCGATTTTGAGAGGTGGAAAGTGGGACATCTCAAATGCAAGGCTTTGGTATCCTGAGATGAAGACCAAAGGGTTGTGAGAGTCTTTGAGCAGCAATATCTTGGTTGCATTCGCTTCCATTAACAGGTGTGTATACGTTTTCATAACTGGATCTTCAAGGGTCAAATCCTCATTTTTGTCATATCTAGGAAATTAAAGGGAAAACATTGACAAATCACTCATTGCACAAAATTATCAAATTATCTTTGATAGTTTGATGGTCACACACCTCCAGTTACTATTTAGCTCCAGGAACCGTGAGACTCCCGTTTGTGCAGCAAGTACATCAATGTGTAATGACACATCTGTGTGGCAAGAATGCAATTTAATGAGATTGCTTGGATTGCAATAATAATTCTTAAATGAGCAATCAAAATCAACTTACTTGCTGTTGCTGGCATTAATCTATGTAACTCCTGCATTGCTTTCCCCCCTGGGTAGTTGTGATGGGAAACATACAGAGAAACACTTGTGTATACTCCATTTAACATCAAATGTCCTACCACAACTATGGAGCCAATTTTATACATCCATGACTTGTGGTAGTTCTTCAAACTGTAACACAACAAAAGAGCGAGTATAAACATTTGTTTAAATGAAATACCATGGGGTTGAATATTAACTTTCATTCCAAAACAAGAGGGTCTGCTTAAATGTCTCAGATTTGGTTTTAATCACATGGTCAAGGAAAGGGAAAAAAATAAGATTGCAACCAATGATCTGCTCTGCTCCTCTATCTCTACCAGAGCTCTGCTCTTCCTGTAAAACTGGGTTTCAAGGCCAAATTTTACTTTTCCTAATAAGTTTCTATTGTTGATATGCTAAGTAGCCAGAGGGTGGTGATATAAACAGTATATGAGCTATAAATACAGTATATATGAGCAATTAATTTGCGATACCTAATATTATTCAAATATGATAATGATAATAATAATAATAGTCAAATCTGATACTAAAGCCTGTGATAAATACAGCATATATTTGCAAAATGCTGTCTTGGCATTATATACATACTTATTGTAAAAAAAAAAAAAAAAAAAATAGTAATTGGTTTAATTAGCAGTAATGCAACAGTTTTTTTTTTGTTTTTTTTTACAGATCTCACTTTTTTGTGCATAATCAGAAAAGGAATCTCCATGTTTTTAATGACAGCATGATTGGATCTGATCCTTTTGAAATCAGATTCTAAATTAAAATAGCACTGTCACCGGATCATCATGATGACACTTCATTGCTATGCCATAAGTATGTTGTATGAAGGGCAAGAAAGAGACTTTTCTTTTCATTATTCTTTTCCCTGTGAAGCTGCTTTGATACTACATGATGTACAAAGCATTATAAGCAACACTGAATTGAATGACTGTGAAACAAACGCACTTTAATGGGGTCATGAAATGCAGTTTCAGATTTTTATACTGTTTCTCAAGGTTAGCGTATAAAGTTCAAAGATTTTTGCACTACGAAAATGGTACAATGAGTAAAAATGATAATTTTACATCATCCGTTGTTGTGCGTGGCAAAAATATACTTAGCAGTGTTGCCTCAGACTCAAGAGTACAAAATGCTTGGCACTGCCATCTTTCAATAAAAGATATTTTGAAAAAACATGTTAATAATCTCCCGATTCCATCCATGCGTTTCAGAAGGGTAGAAAATAATAATTCAAATTTTAAACTAGAGAGTTAGTTACGACTCGAGTTCTGAAAATTGCAGTATTTTTTATTGTAGAGTAAATGTGTAATTATCAAGAAAATTGATTCTCCAGTTCATGACCCCTTTAACAACTACTATCAAAACATGTTCATCTTACATGAAGGAACAACCGCAGGCAGCAATCATGTTGAACACAGGGAAGGTGTAGATGATAAAGCGGAGCTCCTTGTGGGGCAGAAGAGAGTACAGCAGAATGAAGCCTACAGTTACGATGAGAAGTTTTCTTGTCCGTCTGTCCAATAGGCCGAGTGGGATAAAAAATATTGTGCTGCCGAGAGCTCGAGGGAGAGCAGAGTAAAAGTACCACAGAAAGGGGAAAGTTTGAAGCGCCGAAGTAGTCAAGGAAATATACAACATTTTAACAGGAGACAGAATCGTGCAGAAATACTTCTTTTTTTGTGTGTGAAATATTACCCTAGTGAAAAATAAAAAATTATTTATTTCATATTAGGTACACTACAAACCCATTAACATATGTACTGACATATCGCTTGAGACTTATTGCTATATTGATATATTGTAATTAAACTTTATTATAAGTACTTATTGCACAATGCACATTTCTTAATATTAAGCCTAAAATATGTTTAATGTTACTATTAGAAATGATAGTATGATCACTGTATAATATCAGTCTTTGCAAGATATTTAATATGTACCTGAAGTATTCTTGCAATAGTTCTCAACCATAAGTTTATCAAGTGACGAGAATACTTCTTGTGCCCCAAAAAAAAAAATATATATAACTACTTTATTCAACTATTAATTTTATTCTGTATGGGCCTCTGACTGAGTTCACGTAGTCAGCGTGCAGCGCTTCTGTCTTGTACGTCAGAACGTAGGCTCACTATTGGCCGAAGCTGGTCATGTGTGTGATGTGTGTGACGTACAACACAGAAAGCGCTGCGATGTTACACTACGTGAACTCACTCAGAGGCCCACACAGAATAAAATTAATAGTTGAATAAAGTCGTTATTTTTGTGTGTTTTTGCGCACAAAAAGTATTCCCGTCGTTTGATAAACTTAAGATTGAGCCACTGTAGTCACTTGCACTATTTTAACAATGTCTTTACTAACTTTTCTGGGCCGGCAAGATTCAATTGCATAGCAGCCTATGAAGGAGTGAGACAGCTCTCAGATTTCATCAAAAATATCTTAATTTGTGTTCCGAAGATGAACAAAAGTCTTACGAGTTGGAACAACATGAAGGAGAGTAATTACTGACAGAATTAAAAATTTTGGGTGAACTAACACTAAGTAAAAATGTAGTTGTTCCAATTTAGCAGACTTTAAGTATACCAATTTAGTATACCAAAAGTACAATTGCAAGGTATTTATATTAAGTACATTAATATGTAAATGTATTTGTAGTATACTTAGCATTAAAGGAGTAGTTCACTTTTAAAAAAACTTTTGCTGACAATTTACTCACCCCCATGTCATCCAAGATGACGTCCACGTCTTTCTTTCTTCAGTCGAAAAGAAATTAAGTTTTTTGATGAAAACATTCCAGGATTTTCTCCATATAATGGACTTCAATGGGAGCCAAACGGTTCAAGGTCCAAATGACAGTTTCAGTGCAGCTTCAAAAAGCTTTAAACGATATCAGACGATGAATAAGGGTCTTATCTAGCGAAACCATCGCTCATTTAAAAAATAAATAACAAAGTTTAAGTTTTTTAAGCACAAATGCTCGCCTTGCTCTGTTCTGTGATGAGCGTTTGTGACTCTCCTGTTCGAACTCGTTCATCAAAATTAACAAATCTTTTTTCGAGTCATGACTCGAAGGGTCCTAGATAAGACCCTTATTCATCGTCTGGAGTCGTTTAAAGCCCTTTGAAGCTTCACTGAAACTGTCTTTTGGACCTTGAACCGTTTTGGCTCCCAATGAAGTCCATCATATGGAGAAAATCCTGGAATGTTTTCATCAAAAACCTTAATAATTTCTTTTCGACTGAAGAAAGAAAGACGTGGACATCTTGGATGACATGGGGGTGAGTAAATTATCAGCAAAAGTTTTTTTAAAAGTGAACTACTCCTTTAAATAAATGTATTTCAAAAGCATTTTAGATTATTTATTTTTCAAAAATTAACATTCGGGGTAAATGGTGACAATCTCACGTTGCTCCATGCTGCAGTTTGCAAAAGGATATTCCCCAGTTGGAGCTTTTATTCATAACCGTGTTGTACCACAGTACCTGACCCTCAGGCCAGAGCAGCTTATTCCAGAAAACTGTGTCAACCATGACAGTGAGACCTACAAAAGAAAGCAAACACACTTAAGACTGTGCCCACGTTTGCTCAGGAATACAACATCCGAACAAAAAACAAACTAAATTTAGCTACTAAAAAGTAGACAAAATATTGATAGAATGAACAGGAGGTATGCATCACTGACCCAAAGATAAAACACCAGCAGGTATGGCATGGTAAAGCAGCTGCAGAAAATGGAGTTTCCTGCTCAGGAGTGACATCAACAACATCAGGCCAAAAAGGAGACACAATTCAGAGCGGAACACGATGATTGCCAAAGCAGAGAGCCAAATGAAGGAACTGTGTCTCTGGGCCAGCCAAGATGTGAACGCCAGCAGAACTATTCAATAAAACACAATTGGGAGAAACTTTTGGATGCTTTAAAGTTCAGAATAATGCACACATATTAATAGAAAAGGATGTTGTTACAATGCCATTTTTATGAATATGATTCCTGTGGTGTTGTTTTAGCCACATACTGCAAAGGTTTAGGATTGACAACCACATTTCTAGAGTGAAGAAGAATATAAATATTCCGATTTAGATGACTAAATAAGCAGTGCTCATTATCGCGCAACACATTAATTGATAAGCTCAGTCGAGCTTTTTATACCATAAAGGGATAGTTCACCCAAAAATGAAAATTAGCCCATGATTTACTCACCCTAAAGTCATCCTAGGTGTATATGACATTCTTCTTTCAGACGAATAGAATCGGATTAATATTAAAAAAATGTCCTGGCTCTTCCAAGCTTTATAATGGCAGTGAATGGCCGTTTTGTTTTAAAGTCCATAAAAGTACATCCATCCATCATAAAAGTGCATCTATCCATCATAAAAGTGCTCTACACAGCTCCGGAGTTAATAAAGGCCTTCTGAAGTGAAGCGATGTGTTTGTGTGAGAAAAATATTAATATTTAACATGTTCCAAAGTAAAATTGTAGCTTACGACCAAATGGCCATACGCCTAAAGTGCAACTTATGACGTCAGAAGTAGCGTAGTGTGTCATGGCATATTTTTCTTACACAATTGCATTGCTTCACTTCAGAAGGCCTTTATTAACCCCCCAGAGCAGTGTGGAGCACTTTTATGATGGATAGATGCACTTTTATGATGGATAGATGCACTTTTATGATGGATAGATGCACTTTTATGGACTTCAAAACAGCCATTATAAAGCTTGGAAGAGCCAGGACATTTTTTTATATAACTCCGATTGTATTCGTCTGAAAGAAGAATGTCATATACACCTAAGATGACTTGAGGGTGAGTAAATCATGGACTAATTTTCATTTTTGGGTGCACTATCCCTTTAACAATTAACTGTCTATTAATCATAATATAAATATTATACTCAAAGCCTAACGAAGGACGATGACAATTCACGCAATTAGTAGTAAACACAATGTGTTTGATAAGCCATGTTGGTTTAGCTTTGTTTTCTTAAACAAAAGAATGAAATGGCTCCTAAAAACTCTAAATATTGCACCATGATATTGGCCAAACTCTACCAAGGACAAGGAGCCCTATTTACTGGCTGTGTTATATGCGGACTGTACCTAAAGGCAAAGCGATCACATTTGGGAGGGTTCTGGAACTGTAAAACATCAGATGGAATTGAGTAGAGCAGATGAAGCAGAACAGACTAGCAACCATTGACCCAAACTGCCTCCGGACCTCTCTCTGCATCTGCCATAGTGACAGAATCACACATAGTCCAACAACTCCTCTCACTGCGGAACAGAGAACAACAAAGTTGATGAAACTGAAACAAAAAAGAATGTTAAGCAACAAATTGTGATATCAGATATACCTAGGATTTGAGTGTAAAACTTTGGTGCTTGCAGGAGGGCAAGCAAACACTTCATTGGTGCACTGAGTGCTGATATGAACAGGGGTCCAAGAAACGTCCGTGGAACCACACCAGGAAACTCGTGATGATCATACTGGAGAAACCGTAATGACAAGGAATTAATAGAGACTTGATGCACATCCCAATTCACGTAAGTATTATTCTACACCATTTTGTAGTATAAATAGAATGAGTAGTGTGTTCAACATCACACTGAAAAAAAAAAGTGTGAAATGTTGTAGTACTTGTTGGTATTATATACATGTCCAAATCAAATATACGTATTAGACCCGGTGAGGAAAGTAGAAAGTTGTGTCATTTTGGACATAACTTTAGTCATCATGTGGGTCTAATAAAGTCTAATATTAAACAACACAGAATTGTCAATGTAACGTTACTACACTGCAATAGTTCTTTGGACATGTATACAAGCCAAATCTCTGGACATGTTCCACTCTAATACCATGATTTTCTTTTCAAATACATTGTAAATGAATATTAATCAATCTAGAGCACATTACAACCTGATAGTACTGGCCTTCCTCCTTAGTACTTTCCACGGAACTCTTTCACTAAACTGTTCAAAATCCATTTAATCACATGTAATCAAAAAGCACGAGTGTCTTGAGTTTCACGCACTAAAACACAACTTATCAAACAGAACACAACCCAGAATAAGCGTCGCTTTTGATATGAGCTTACCTTTTCAAATTCAAATCCGTGATACAGAACATCGTGAATTGCTTGTAAATTAAAACTTTCTTCAACTTTAGTATAGGGACAGGTAAACAAATGTAGAAATACAACACCGATCATAAAAATTAGAAGACGATGCTCATTGACAGCTTCCTTCCGCGCCATCATAGCGCGTATACACGCCCTTCAGCGCGTGCGCAAACGTCTGAGCTTAGAAATGACTGGGTAGAATAGAATTTTGACAGCAAAGCAAGTTCTGAAATGGGCGGGGCTTAGCAGATAACGTTTTCTGTGATAGATCCGGTATGTTGGAGCTTAATATATATTTAACTCTTTGCTTTTATATTCAATTCCGTGAATATTAAGGTTAGACAATTTCATTAGTCAGATGTAAATAGAGTGAAAATCCCGAAAGACTAATTTGCCTGTGGTTCCCTCGAGATTTTCCTATGGGTTACCGTTTTTTAATGTTTTTTTTTCTTTTCTTTTCTTTTTATTTTTGAGTAAAATAAGGTCTGTGGTAAACATAAGTTGACGGTAATTGTAGTTTTGTTCTATAACCATATAGAAAACTCAATTTTTATAAATAAAGTAAAACACGTCTCTGCTGATTTTCTACATAGGAAGCACTATCTTTTTTTATTATAATTAAATTCCAATCACATTGCAAATAATAAACATGAAACATGATAGTCTAACACATAGTATAAAAACAAAATAAATTGAACAAATATAGACAACAACAAATAGTAAAATATACAGATATATATAAAATATAATACAAGTAAAAAAAGGAGAAAAAGTAAATTATATAAACAGAAAAGGGAACAGGTATGAGATCATCATATAAATTGCATAAAAGCTTCACATAGAGACCTAGTGCGCTTTGCTTTACTATTTTTCAATCCAAGTAGTAACACAATATAATTGATCATATCTATCTGAAAAAGAAAAAAAAAAGTTACCAAAATGAACAATAAAGGCCACATTTCTGGTGGTAATATTTGTCTATTGAAATAAAATATAATAAACTCTTTTTCAGAAAAGTAATCTTTCATGCCTTAGCATTTACAAAGGAAACAAATCTATCCAAAACATTAGCTAAATGCAATTTAAAAAATAAGTGGACAACCCTTTTCTTTCTCAGTCCCACAGAAATCACATTTAACATCTACATCAGTACGAAACCTATAAGAAAACATAGGAAGCACTATCACAAACTCAAAATGTTTTGCCCCATTTATGGTTGTTCAAATCCGAGAAAACACAAGGAGCTTTATCGTTTAAGTAACTTTTATCATTTTTTAACTTTAAAAGTTGTTGCCTTTAATGGCATTTTGCTATGCTGATACTGAAATGAATATGGATACCTGCTATACCTTTTGTTTTGTTTTTGACATTCTTCATGTTTGCAGAGAAGAGAAGCTATTTATAGATTTCTCAACATATTGTAAACAATGTGGAAATTTCTACCATTATCAAGAATGGGCTGATGGGCTGCACAATTTTGATGACCATGTAATATTAACACTGCACCTCTGCCTTTTCTTGCAAAGCTCACATGTCATTTCTTATTGATATTGTTATGTGGGTGAGGAAGGATGAACCCAATAGCAGACAGTAGTCAAGGCAACACGATTTATTAAACAAATAACCAGGAAAACAAAGCCCACGAGGGGGCAAAACAAGACGGGACAACGAAGACTAACTAGACTGAGACAGATAACTATGAGGACACAAATAACCTTTACTGGCAATAGCGCAACAGGACTAAACTCTTGACAAGATACTCACAGACTCTGACAAAGGTTTGGCAAGGATAAACACTCAGGTAACAATCACACAACGTATGATAATGAATCGCACAGGACAGAAAATACACAGGGGTTAAATAGGAAACACTAATGATGAGGACAGGTGAAACTGACTAGACAATAATCAAGGGGATAACAGGATAGACGAGGATAACAAGGGGGCGGGGTAACGTAACGAGACACCACAAGCACATGGCCAAACAATCGGCCATGCGCTTGTACACAAAACATGATTCTGTCATGATCCTGCCTCACGACTAGGAAAATCAAGGATATTAAGGCAGAATCATGACAGAACCCCCACCTTAAGGAGCGGCTACCAGACGCTCCTCAAGGGGACATTAAACACGGGACATGACAGACTGTGACAAAGACACGAACCAACAAAACATGGAAAACACTAATAAAGGCAAACATGAAAAAACAATAACAGGGTTAGGGTGAAACATCAAAAACAACATACAAGGCAAAGGAGGTGGAGGAAACACAGAGTTCATGGGGGGAGGTCCAGGGTGGATGGGAGGACTGGGGGTCTTGGGTCCACGGGATGAGGGCTGAGGACGAGGACTCTGGGCAGGCTTTGACGGACACACACGAGGAGATGACTTGGGTGAAACAGTCCGGGGCTTAGTGGAGACAGGGAAAACAGTCCGGGAACTATTGGTGACAGGAACAAACGGGGAAACTGTCCGGGGGCTGGTGGAGACAGGGACGAACGGGGAAACAGTCCGGGGGCTGGTGGAGACAGGGACAAACGGGGAAACAGTCCGGGGGCTGGTGGCGACAGACTCAGACACAGGGGACACAGAGGACATGGAGGAAACGGGACTTCTGACAGGGGACAAGGCTGGTGACAGGACAGGACTGTGTGCGGCGCTCACGGGGACAGGCGCGGGTGCAGCGCTCTCGGCGGCTGGCGCGGGTGCAGCGCTCTCGGCGGCTGGCGCGGGTGCAGCGCTCTCGGCGGCTGGCGCGGGTGCAGCGCTCTCGGCGGCTGGCGCGGGTGCAGCGCTCTCGGGGACAGACTTGGTTGCAGAGCTCACTGGGACAGGACAGACAGGGGGTTCAAGTATAGCGACAAGACGGGACAGGTACTTAGACAGGGTCTTGGCCGCTATTATGGCGGGCATCTCCTGACGCGCCGAGACAGCTTCCAGAACCTCTTTCGCGGCTTGATCGGCCGCAACTCTCGCAGTAGAGGGCTCTGGGGCATCACTTGCAGAGGCGGGCTCAGGGACAGCGCTTGCAGATGCGGGCTCAGGGGAAGACAGAGTCGGAGGACAAGAGGCTCCCTTCTTCCTCTTCTTTCTCTTTGACCGTGAGGCAATGGTCACAGCAGGGCTCGCAAACGGCTGACAGGGCTCAACAGAAGACGAGACAGGAACAGGGAAGACAACTTCTGGTTGGGTGAGCTCAGAAGACGATGACTCCGAGGGGGAATCCCAAGAAACCCGTCTCCCTCGTTTACCTCGGAGGTCAGCGGGAGTCACAGGAGTCGAGGTGGAGCTAGCCTGGTCCCCAAGCGTCACAACACCAATCATGCGACCCTCCGGGATCACTGGCAGCTTATCAGGTGAAGATGACATAGTGGAGGCCTGCGATTCCCTCTGTGACAAACAGGTCACCATATCAAGGAAAGGGCGATGGACCAGCCTCTCCCGCTCAGCCAGTGGAGGAAGATCATTTAGGCCCGCGACAAGGTAGCGATTTAGGAGGATGTCCGGCAAGAAAAACCTCCTCTCATCCACGACACGGGCATACTCCTTCAGGGACCGCTCCCCCTGGGAAGGAAATGGAAGTTTGCCGTTCCTACTATCAGAAATAGTCTCCTGCCACCAACGTACAAGATCGTCCGACTGATGATACACGGGCGATGGCATGCTGTCTGCTGGGTTCAGGTTTTGGCGATTCATTCTGTTATGTGGGTGAGGAAGGATGAACCCAATAGCAGACAGTAGTCAAGGCAACACGATTTATTAAACAAATAACCAGGAAAACAAAGCCCACGAGGGGGCAAAACAAGACGGGACAACGAAGACTAACTAGACTGAGACAGATAACTATGAGGACACAAATAACCTTTACTGGCAATAGCGCAACAGGACTAAACTCTTGACAAGATACTCACAGACTCTGACAAAGGTTTGGCAAGGATAAACACTCAGGTAACAATCACACAACGTATGATAATGAATCGCACAGGACAGAAAATACACAGGGGTTAAATAGGAAACACTAATGATGAGGACAGGTGAAACTGACTAGACAATAATCAAGGGGATAACAGGATAGACGAGGATAACAAGGGGGCGGGGTAACGTAACGAGACACCACAAGCACATGGCCAAACAATCGGCCATGCGCTTGTACACAAAACATGATTCTGTCATGATCCTGCCTCACGACTAGGAAAATCAAGGATATTAAGGCAGAATCATGACAGATATTATTTTTGTTTTCAATCATGTACCTTTCATGCTGTCATATAATAAAATAAACCTCATTTGACTGCATTTTCTACTTGAATTTAAACCGTTCTCTTTTATTTCATTTGAATCTTCACTTTAAGGCATTGACAGCACATGATTATAATTTTTCATGTGTAAACTCTGGTAATCATCCACCTGTTGTCATTATGGACGTACACAAAAAGGGTGTTTCTTGCAGGTTAGTAGGGAGGATCATCTTTTACAATGGCCAACACATTATAATATTTATTTAGAGATAAATTAGGTAAATGTATTTCAGAGAGTGAGGTTAAGGAACCTCCTTCAGACTTTAATGGGCAAGTTTGAATAAAGGCTTTGTGAAAAGTGAGTACAGAGGTTTTCTCCATGTTCTGTTTTCAGTTTATATTGTGTAACGTTATGCATTTACATGAATGTGTCTATTCCTTATGTTTGGAAAAATATATTTATTAATATAATAAACACAAAATCACTTTCAACTGTAAGAACTCTCAACAAATGTTTTCTTCTCGTTTGTTTTGGTTTGTCAACTCTCTATGCTGAGAATCCGTTGGTTGTGTCATCTGCATATTATGGGCTCTACGGATTGGTCCCCAAACCAGAGCCAAAAAATTGGTGTTTTACACTGAGCTTTTTTTTTTACACTTGGACCAAGCTCAGTCTAAAAAAAAAAGCTTTTGGAAGAGCAGGCACATATTGACATTACAGAAGAACGACTTTCAAATGAATGAATGAAACTCAAGGTGAAGATGTAAGATGTTGTAACTTTGCTGTGCTTTTCACAATTCCGTTGTCACAAAGCAAATTGACAAAAAAAAAAACTTGAGCAAGACTTCCATCACTGGCACTTTTGAAATTATTTTATAATGCAAAAACCGTATTCATGGTTTAATGGATGTAACATTTCTAAAAAGAGCCTGGTATCGCGAGAATCAAATTAATTGAGTCTTTCTGATGTTCTAAGCTCCGTTCGCTTCGCTTTATCATGTCGCGTTCAGAGTGAATGGGCCTTAAGGCTGCAAAAAAGATGTCTGCCCAAGTGAAATGTGTTTTTTTTTCTTAGTGCTGCTCCTTTTTTTTCTCAGGTTGAGGCTTTGAGAAAATTATATGAAAGCAATGTGGGACTCTAAATTTTGTAAAATGGATCTTCTCCATTTGAGGGTGAGAGAATGAAAACAAGGAGCACTTATGACAAAGTATTTGAGAAAATTTGGGGAGAGTCTGGTATTTAATTCTTGATGCGATTAAAATTTACAGTATCTGTATACCAAAGTCACCATGCTTCTGAATTTCTTTCCAAACTTTTTTTTTTTTTTTTTTTACAGTATATGTCCTTGAACAGAGCCCTTAAAAGTCACTATAATTTTTGTTTGTTCTTTTGATCATATCTATCTGAAAAAGAAAAAAAAAAGTTACCAAAATGAACAATAAAGGCCACATTTCTGGTGGTAATATTTGTCTATTGAAATAAAATATAATAAACTCTTTTTCAGAAAAGTAATCTTTCATGCCTTAGCATTTACAAAGGAAACAAATCTATCCAAAACATTAGCTAAATGCAATTTAAAAAATAAGTGGACAACCCTTTTCTTTCTCAGTCCCACAGAAATCACATTTAACATCTACATCAGTACGAAACCTATAAGAAAACATAGGAAGCACTATCACAAACTCAAAATGGTTTGTTCTTTTCCTTATTTTTTTTTTTTTTTTTTTTTTTACAGTATATGTCCTTGAACAGAGCCCTTAAAAGTCACTATAATTTTTGTTTGTTCTTTTCCTACAGTATTTCCAAGTGGTTGGGCCGTGATTATGTTTACTTTATGTTGGGATTGTGAACTCTGTAAAATTCAACATTAGAGCGAAAAGCCCACGAGATTATGCAGATATGTTGTTGTCATTTCAACATTTCCCAAATATTTGTGCACAGGGATTAGTTACACATACGTGATCCTGAATTAGCTGATGCCACCCTGGAAAACATCACTGCAAGCAGAGATGTGAAACTTCATGTCAATTTAATGTTCGATGGTTAATGTTGAAAAAAGACCCACCTGCATGTCAATGGTCATCCATCAACAGGTTCTGCTGAGCTTTATGATCTCATCAGACAAAAGATGAAACGGACAGATTGGACTTGTTCCAGAATTATTTGGATGGCTTAACTTGCAGATTTCAGAGCAGTTGTTTTCTGGCATGCGAGAAAAAAAACAGAATGGTATAAAAAAGGTTGACTAGGCTATCCACACTGCTAAGAGTTTTAAAACTATCATTAGTATGAGTAGTCATTAGTCATTAGTATCATTAGTATCATTAGTATGAGTACCACTTGTCTGTGAATGCAGTAACTTTGGCTTCTGTTGATGGAGTGAATGAATGCACAAACATGTGCAAGGCCATTATGTTTTGCAACTTTTCAGTTTTGTTTTGTTTTTCCCACTTTTTAAATGTTGGGATATGTTTGACTTCATGTTCAAAAAAATATGTTTGGGTGAACTATGTTCTGTATGAGTGTGAAATCAGTGAAAGATGGTCATGCTTGACAAGAGATAATCTCATTACATTAGGGAATAGAAAGGAAATGGATTCTGTGGTGAGTATTTATTAGAAATGTGGGGACTCTCTCACCATTTATAAGTGAGAAGTGCTTGCTTAAGACTTGAGAAGGCAATGATACAGAAGCAGGGAAGTCCAGCTTTTGACCCTTTGTCTTCTTCTAAGATATATCTATACAATACAATTTTTAGATTCAAATATGACATTATCTTCTGTGTGTAAGTGATGGATATGAATATTTGCAAACACTTGTTGCTGCTGTCGAACTCATTGCTTGGACTGCTCTCTCTGTAGGTTATGAAGGCACAAAAGATTTATGTTGCAATGCATGCAGGGTAGTACTCCTGTACTAATTTTTAGAATGCGAACTAATGATTTTCAGGAAAGACTACTAATGTAAACTTGATTTGTCTACTGCACCCACTTAAGATTATATATTACAACTCAACATGTTTAGTTTCAGCTTGTGTAAAAACTAAAGTGGTATAGGGCAAGGGGTTTCCACGCGATTTGCGAGTAAAGTCAATTAATTCGGGTTAAGAGTGTTTTTCTTCTTTCAATTCTAAAACAGCTCTAAAAATGTGTTCAGAATTACTTTGGTTGCATACAGTATTTGTCATCTTTTGAATGTTATTGACACTGATTTGTAACATTACCGAGGCTGTGGGACGCCACCTGAATGGTTCCGGACAGAGTAGTCTGGTCTGGATCTAAAGGTATATGTAACCATTTTCACTGAACATAATTTCACAATACAAAATAGGGGCTTCCTAAACAAGCATATGGTATCAACTAAAATTTGCAACCACCACTAGCTTTAGCGAAGCGGTGTTATTATACAGGGGAGAGGTTGAAAACAAGTTTCTCCTGAAGGTTTCTGTGATTGCACAATCTCTTAAACGTCTGCTTCATAATACATTATAAAGCAATCTTTGTGGGCAAAAGTGCACCCTCGCCTTGGAATTTCAAGGGGAATCGTGTTTAGATTTAGGTCAGATGTTCAGAAAGATTTCTGATCCTGAAGAGCTTAATTCGCTGGTTCAGGTGGCACTGGCACTGGCACAAAAAAAATCATAATTTGTTGCACACGTGTAAACACAAAAATCAGCATGATTTTAATCAGATATATATCTGATATCTGAACATCTGACCTGCTAAACACATATATCCGATTCCCCTTGAAATGTATACATTTATTACACATAGGCCTACATATTGGTCTTTTTTAACATCAAACATATCAACAGTTAACAAAAGTAAAGGTAAATACCAAAGTAGTAGGCTACATTGATGTTTTACCTTAAAGTAACACCAAGTATCTTTTCCTCTTGGTTGGAAACGAAATTGTCCATTACTACTGTCGTAAATAATTTAGCCTACTGTCGCACACACGCTCGCTGTTTATCCAGCACCGGCTTTATAATGAACGATGTCCAAAGACAATTAGAGTATGTTACATGATTTCATGAAAGGATGATGTATTGAGACATCAGAAACGAAGAAAAACGAAATAATGACTATTAATAGCGCTTGACGTAACGCAGTCAATTTTTTTAGTTCTTTTTGTGGTCGGGTTCCTACCCGAACCCCGAAGTTACATAGTGCCAGTAAAAGCGACACAGACCCCGTCAGGCTATGGCAGAAGTGCCTTTCAATCTGTTACTATGTCTGTTACGACTTGAAGAACCACTGATAAGATTTTGGAAACATTATTTTAAGGTAAAAAATGTTACATAGTGTTGCTTTAAAAAAATAAGGCACAATTTGACTTTTTGTTTTAAGCTTCACAGCTCAACCATAAAAAAACATAACACTTTATAAAAATGTTACATTTGTTAATTTACTTCATTAGATGTCATGAATGAACAATGAACAATCACTTTTTACAGAATTATTAATCTTGGTTAACGGTTTGTGTTAGTTAAGTGCATTTGATGTTAAAACATGTTGAATAATAAATTCATAAAAACTTGCTCTAAAGTAGTTTAATGTCAATTCATATAAGCTTAGTTTAAGAAATATAGGCTAAGATATTGGTTCAGACATGTGCTTTTAGAAGGAATGAAAGTTTTATTAATCTATTTTTATATATAGCCTATATTGTTGAACATGACAAGTTGAATACATCATTTGGTTGTATTTAGTCAACTCACCTCTAATATAGCACTTTATATAATACATGTTGTTTCAAAGCAGCTTTACAGTGACAAACAGGAAAATAATGATTAAATGATGCTAAATGAATTCAGTTCAGTATAGTGGCATTGTGTCATTGGTCAATTCAGTGTTGATTCAGTTAAGTTCAATACTTGTAAAGTTATAGAGAAAAGATTGATGTCATTGTGTGGTTATGATTCCAGGCTGCATCAAAATTCAGAATATTACAACTCCAGCTCTTTCTGCTTGAAGATATATCAGTATAGTAATGTAGTAACCTAAGTAAGTATGATAAGTAATGCGATTCCAATTGCTTGACTGAGACAGTCATACAGCCTTAACGCTAGACGGCGAAAGTGAAAAGGAAAAAAGCGGGGAAATGGAAGTAGAAGAAGAGCGGTACACGTGACGACATAAGCGATTCCCTAATTGGTTGTTTCGTTGGAGGGGCGTAACTTGTAGGGGCGTGGTTTGTAGTGCTGCGTGCTTGACGCAGTCTGATACGCTTGAGCGTGGAGGCAGTTCATTGGCTCGTACGTTGATGGGCAGGAAAACTCTCCAATTAGATAAAGACACAATGTTACCGAAGGGCTGACGCGGAAATCTGAATCGAATGTATATAGCTGGTGTGGCGGCATGGAAATATGTAAAAGTGACATTCTACACATCTTTATTATTAACGTGTCATAATTTCAGGCACTAGATGTTAATTCAGGGCATCTTAAGTAGCTGGAGACAAGGCCATAAAAACAGCGTTTTATTACTGGACATATGAGCTAAGACCACACACTTGATGAAACCATGTTACTCTCATATAGTATTTTTTACTTGGTGTTTGTTATTTTGTTTCTATCACTTGGATCTACTTATACAAAGGACTTTAACGCATTATGCTCAACATGCAGGCAATTAGTCGACAATTTTGACAAGGTATGTATATCTCCATATGTCTATATATAATATAAAGATAGCACATTTAAATCGACATATTTCATTAATTAAAGTTTATTTTAAAATGATTAAACAATCTATACTGTTCAGAAAAGTGTTTGTTCGTAGAAAGGCTGGCATCAGAGATGCTTCATTAATTGAAATGCCATTCAGATATGTTAAAATGGGATGCAAGTGTCCAAATATTTTGTTTTAGATTCACTTTAGATGTTAAGTGTTAACCTATGCATTTTTTGCAGGGTTTCGAACAAACAGCTAATCAAAATTTTGGTGGTGGAAACACAGCATGGGAAGAGCGAAAACTCTCCAAATACGAGTCGAGGTGAGAAGAATAACATTAGACAAAACATCTCAAAACAACATTCACTTGTGTGCACTAATGAAAAGGCTCTACCGTAACAGTCATTGACTAAAATGTGTGTTTTCTTCAGTGAGATTAGGCTGATGGAGATCCTGGAGGGCGCCTGTTACAGCAGCAGTTTTGAGTGCAACCTCATGTTGGAGGAAAACGAGGAACACTTTGAGACATGGTGGTTCAAGAGGTCAGGAACTCAGATGGAGAATTTGTGCCATAATAACTGAAGACTTCATTCTCAAGGCTGAGGTACACTGCGTGCCGTCACGTCTCGTGCACTGTTGAGTAGGCAAGCCTTTCTGAGCGTTCTTCATTTGACCTGGTTTGCACTACAGCTGTTTTGTGATGCTACAGCTGCTGTGTCAAGTATAGGTCTACCGCTCTCTGAAAGACAAAGCAGCAGCATCATCGTATACTTGGCTACGGTGACCAGCTGTCTTGCATTTTGTGGGACAGACCAGAAATTAGGAGCCTGCATTTCAATTAGGCCTGTGTTATTATTTTTTTCTTCCCTGAGAAAAAAATTATTGGCATTTAAAAAATGAAATTCATTTGTGCAAGTCTTTATAAGGCTAGTCCTCCTCAGTATTGAATGAGACGTCTAGTAAGGGTGGATGGCTATGCCATTAAGCTTTTCATCCTCTGCAGTCGCGGTACAAAAAAAAACCCTATTAAAATAAATGTTGGAACTTTTTTTTATTATTATTTATTTAAAAATATATTTATTTTATATGAAACACTTTCATTCTTCCCTCACACTTTGTAACAAATCTTTCCCTTGCATGTCAAAATGACCCGAAGCCCTAAAATTATACCTTTTCCCCCCTTTTTTCACAAAGCTTATTTTATTTCATTTTGATAATATTTTTTCCCTTTTTTTCTTTTAATTCAGCTCAAAATATCTTACATTGGGTGTCTTTGCTGACCTCTTGTGGAAAAGAAATATATAACATATTTCATGACTCTAGTCTAGAGAGCCTTCTTGCTCTCAGTGCAAATGAGCATTCCATTAATTTTTCGCTGACAATGGATGTATACTTTAGACGTCTGTCTTATTTTTGAAAGCATCTAATTTAATCGAATTAAGAAATTAAGTCTTAACAGAATTGTCTGTTTCTATTGCAGGAAAACAAAACACCCAGATCTGTTTAAATGGTTTTGTGTGGAGACCATCGAAGTGTGCTGCCCTAAAGGCTTGTTTGGTCCTGACTGCAACAGTAAGTGAATTAAGACTACAAACACATTTAATGCAATTGTAAATACAAATGCTTGGCCTTGGCAAGTGCACAGTAAATTGTACACTGCCGTTTACAAGTTTGGGATAGGTAAGCCTTTTCTGCTCACCAAGGCTGCATTTATTTGATTAAAAATACAAAATAAACAGTAATATTTTAAAATATTATTACAATTTAAAATAACTGTTTTGTATTTGAATATATTTAAAATGTACTTTATTCCTGTGATGGCAAAGCTGAATTTTCAGCATCATTACTCCAGTCTTAAGTGTCACATGAGCGTTTATTTGAAATAGAAAGCATTTGTAACATTATGAATGTCTTTACTGTCGCTTTTGATGCAATTAATGCATCCTTGCTGAATAAAAGTATTACTGTTTTTTTTTTTTTACGCTAGTGTAACGTAAAAGTTCTTAGAATGCATGCAATTGAGTTTGTGGAGCTAGAAGAGTTTTTATTGATAGACTTATGTTGTGGAAGACTTTAATGCTCCCATCTTGAGATGATGAAAGCTTATCTTGTAAAATTGTCTCTTATTTTGCATTATTTTAAGCTTGCGTTGGAGGAGCTGACAGACCGTGCCATGGTAACGGCAAATGTGATGGAGACGGAACAAGGGCTGGAAATGGAAAGTGCAGTTGTGATAAAGGATATGAAGGAGAGTTTTGTCTGGACTGCAGTGATGGATATTTTAGTGAACTGAGGAACGACACATTCTCCTTGTGCAAAGGTACACAAACTTGATTACTCTCATATGCAGTGGCTATAAAAACCTTTTCACGTGAGCTTGTGTTTCCAACATTCGCATGCGTTTGAATGCAAATCAATGAGCTACTGGCAATAATATAGTGAGTGACTTCCCGTGACTAATCATTAGTCTTCATTTTGATTATACTTTCTCCACTTGTTGATGACCGTCTTTACTGTGGTCCGTATATCTAACGCCTTGGAAGTTTTTGTAGCTTTCAACAATGAGGTCCCATTAATGCTTTTGTAAGCACACTGTGGCCCATGGATCGTAGTTGCATGCAACCAAGAAGATGCCAGAAAAATCTTACAAGAAAAATGGACATTTATACTATTCATGTTCTATACCCAAAGTAAATATATAAACTCAATTTTACAAATATTATAACTAGAACATACTAATGTTCTAGTTATAATATTTGTAAAATTGAGTTTATCCATTTACTTTGTGTTCCACTTCCAAAGAGTGAGAAAACCTTGAAAATATGGAGTTTAACATCTAAAATCTGGAAAAGGTTTTAGAAATTAGAAAAATAAAATACAAAATAATAATTGGTTCATTCTGTTATTAAAGCAAATGGTAAAGCCATTATGATTTAAATTTATCAATGCCAATTTTTATAATGTATGCTGATGATATTTGAGATTATTTGACTTTTTTTGCAGTTATGTATTTAATTTTTATTTATTTATATTTTGAGAGTGCCATGAGTCTTGCGTTACCTGCACTGGAGGAACCAATCAGGATTGTAAAGAATGTAGGAATGGTTGGGAGGAAGACCAAGAAGGAGCATGCATCGGTAAGAAAGCTTCTCATGGCTACAGTGAACCCATACATTTTTTTTACTTTGCAGAGTATAGTCATGTGCTGTCATCCATTTATTATTCTGACACATTTCTATATCTGTTTTTTTTTTATTTATTTTTTATTGGAGACATTTGTAAAGTTATTTGATAAATTGTAATACTAAGAAATCAAACCAGTAGCTGTTACAAAACCTGCTGGGTATTTCTGTCTGTTTTTTCTACGGACATCACCTGTTGGTTGGGCCAGTGGATCCCTGCCACCTCTACAGCTCTCATCTTACCTTCCTATCCAGACATTCCTCCTTTACAAGTCTCTTGCAGAACAATGACTTGACCGTAACAAGGAACACACCTTTCCTTCAACACACAACCGTTCTCTGCCTGTACTTCCTTGCTTCTGCATTGATATTCCCAATGGAAGTCCTAAATCCATTTTCCCTGCACCTGGTAGCAAGATCAGTGTATTTTAACTTCTTCATAGGCTGTTTTTATCTCCTCTTTCCATGGAATGGCAAGCTCAGTCATAATTACTTCTGTAGCTGCCTGAACTGTCTTTGAGGGTGTCTTTTTGTTTGCTTTTGATGTATACCTCAAGGATCTCTGCCAGCTTACGCAGGCCCTTATCATATGCCTCTACACACCGTTTCTGCGCCAGACTGTCTTGCCTCCAGCTGACATGTACTGCAAGTTTGCCCTTGGAGCCTCACAGATGCGACAAAAGCTGCTTTTCTACTGTCCTGCCAGGTCTAACAACGTGCCGGGTGGGACCAATAGCCTTGGACTTCAAGCACCGAGTCCAAAATCAAGCTGCGTTTCCACTGTCGGGCCAGTAACCCCGCAGCGCTGCCCTAAACCCGCCCTTAACACGCCTACATAGGAACACCGTAACAACCCCACCACTTCACCAGCTGACTGAAAACTAGCTAGAGCGCAAAATGAGCATGACAGAAGCGTTTGGTCTTTATTTAGAGACTTAATATTCCAGCATCGATATCTGACCAATGTTTTAAAATAAAAAAAATTACAGTAACAGTAATTTATTAATTTGTGTCAGGAGTGGACATCAATCCTGCTGAATCAAATTTGTATTTACCATTTCACATAAAAAGAGAACATACCTATTCAGTTACACCTATTCCATTTATTTGCGATGCACAGAACTACTCCATTAAGGCTTACACATTTAGAAAAATATTGATACAATATCATGTTTACATTTCTATTAATTTTCCACAAAATGATGCGATGATTGCGATCTGAGGAGGTTTGAGCAATCTCTCTCCCGTCTCACTACAGTATGCTGTTATCCTTTCAGCCAGAGCAACAGAGGGAGCTCATGAGAAGAAAACACAAGTTATTCATTATACGAATTAATATATGTGAATATATGATTTAACTAATCTAACCCTCGCTTAAGTAGCCTTTAGCATCGCATATAAATATATTTATATTTACTCATACGTTGATCAGAATCCCCATCGGATTGCATGGAAGTTATTTCAAACACTCTCTAGTGTCTGAAAGTGCGTTTTGAGCTGAAAATTGTTTAAAATGTTGAAGTTCCAAGGTTCAATCAAGCCCCGGAAGTGACAGTGGAAACGCCACTGGCACACACTAACACGCTCGCTTTTGGCCCGACAGTGGAAACACGGCTAGTTGTCCTTTGTGCCAAACCACAGAGACAGATTATCTTGGACTTGATAGGGTGTCTAGGATGGAGCCAATATTCTTGCTGCTGCTGGCTTACCACTCTAATCAGATACCCTTCTATCCTAGTTACTTCCACAGTCACCACCATTGCTTTCCTCTGCTTCCTAGTGGCTGCTGACCACCATTTGAGGGCTCATCCTACCTGGGTTTTTCCAAAAAATCCTTCTTTGCTTCAACCTCGAAACTGGCCGTTGCTTCGTCAGCTCTTATTGACTAGTCTGATGGTTCCTGTAGCTGTAGTCCCAGTTGTGACTTTTGATGTTTGTATCCAAAGTGATGGACTTTACTGGGAGCTATAATGCATTACTTACCATGTTATCTTTCAGATGTATTATTATTTGAAAGACAAGATTTAGGAAAGACTTCCTAAAGTAATTGTTTGCCTTACTATCCGTCTTTGCCACTGCATCTGCAATCTCACACATCTGTAGACAATGGTACAGTGTAGATTGGTAACACACGTGTTTATTTGTCAAAAGAACCCTCCCCACTCAAAGTGTCTCGTTCACTAATAATACACCTTTCCTTTAGAGCCTTTCGTCACTCTAGCAATGAACTATTAATGACCTCACCTTTTATACAGACCTCACTTTAGCCAGCTGTACATACATGTAGATCTGTTAATAAGAGAAACCTTGCAGCTGATGCTATAACACAGCTTTTCTTACTTATTTTCTTAATTATAAAGCCGCATAGAGAAAGTGCTATGTGCCATATGTGTTACATATTTGTGATTGTGTGATTTCTACGTCTCTTATCTCATTTTTCATATTTTCTCCATTGCAGACATCAATGAGTGCACCAAAGATTCAGCTCCATGCGCAGATAACCAATACTGCTTAAACACAGATGGTTCATTCTCCTGTAAAGGTTTGTTGAAATAATAATTATGTACCCTGTATTATTTCAGCTTTATCATTAATCACATCACTACAGTAAGGTGTTACTGTTATTATATATCCCAGCATGCAATACCGGATGCTCCGGTTGCAAAGGACCTGGTGCCGATAGCTGCCTCACCTGTGCTGATGGCTATAAGGATGAAGAAGGCACCTGCACGGGTATCACTTATCTTCATCCTCATAAACATTGTGTAACATATCTTACCTGGGTTTGCTTTGTCTCACATGGTAGAACTTTAATGGCAATGATTGGAGTTGGACCATGCAGTCTTTCATGCCTTCGTAGATATGTGAACAATTGGAAGCAGTGTGTATTAAAGAACACCAGGAGTGTGTTATGGTTTAAGAAAGCATTATGTGCTGGTGTGCTTCTGGTTTTAGACCAAGTCCATAGTGAATGTTTACTCTTTGTGTGAATGGCTACTTGCACTGTTGTTATTTAGTTACCCTCAAGTTGTTATTGCAGAATACAAAATGTGATCATTTAATCGATATCCTTTTGGAAAAATTCAATACAATGCCATTTAGATGGTGACTTAACACTGTAATAAAGTACCCATGAGTCTCAGCAAAAAAGTATGATGGTATCTATGATCATTTTCCAAGTGCTTTGATATCTGGCTGTTTTTAACCAAATTTGATCAGAGCACATGGAAATCTATAAGCTGCATGTACTTTATTGCTGACAATCTTGGGTGCTTTAAGCGTTTAAGCGAATGTACTGTCATTGGACTGAATTCTCCCAAATAAATATTAATTAAATGATGTTTTGTGTAATGCAGATGAAATAAATCATACAGCTTAATCAACGTTAGGGTGAGTAAATGATAAAACACAGGTTTAATTTGAAATGCAGTTGCATACCATATTCCTAAAAGATGCAGAAAATTGCAGAAATGGTCATAGTTTAATAGTATTGATTTTTGGGTGAGCAATTCCTTGAGCATTCGGTTGTACCACCACTGAGGTTTTCAAAGAAAAGCAACATTTCTACAGTGATGTTCAGCCTTTTTTCAATATCTGGGAATCACACAGATACTAGTTGGAGTAAGAGGGCAGATTTCCACCCAAGTTTTACACATAAATTCATACTTTTAAAATGTTGCTCTTTTATTTCAGAAGAGAACAAGGATGTGCCTGAATTTAATTCTGAAGGTGTCCAAACTGGTGACTCGCCTGAGAAACATGAAGACCTCTGATGTCACATGGCTTGGATGCAGAAAACGACCACCAGGACACAAAAAGAGCAAAGAGACCACTAGTATCTGCACCAGTTGATGCGGTTAGCTCTTCATCTGCAATAATCAAGACTGAAAGGCACTTACTTCTTAATGAGCAAGGTTTAATCAAGATGCATTTACAGATACATCTGGTTTTTTAACTTATATGCTGATTTGGATGTTGTATTTTTCTTTTTGTTTGTTTGTCTTGAAAGTGAAATAAAGTCAAACTAAATCATCCATTTTCTTTAATTTTCAAGAGGTTATATTTAAGACTTTTTGTTTTTTTATATAAACCATATTGGAAGTGTTCACATGGTTGTGAATAGAGCTATTACCATATACTAACATTAAGAATGGTGTATCTATTGTTTAAATCATTAAAAATGTGGAAAGTTTATTTTCAGTCTAAATGAAGTGAACATTTCTGGATCAGTAAAAACTCTTGGGCCAGATCCAGTGTTTACACTGGACAGGTAGCCAGTCAATCACAACACCCATAGACAGACTACAGGCAATTTGATGTCTCCAATTCACCTTACTTGCATGTCTTTGGGTTGTGGGGGAAACCAGAGTACCTGGAAATATTAATAAGTTTGAAAAAATATTGAAAAAATAAACATGCACTAACAATTTAAAAATTGTATCAGGACGTTTGTATTCATATGTGTAACTTTTACAGTGGTTTAATACAGTCTTTTACACTGTTCCATTTTGTACAGTCTTTGTGGGTCCAGTAGAAGTAAATGGGGTTTTATATAACAGAAGAAATTGAATACAATGGTGTGTCACCTAACAACTTTTCATGTGGTGGTCATTATGATAGTGATTTCACCCTACATGCATAATTTCTACACTGAGTCAGAGAAAGAAAGGAGGGAGGCTGGGAGTGTGTGTGTGTGTACAGGTTTGGCTATACTTGTGAGGGCCAAATGTCCTCCTATAGTGATATATTATGACAACTGACTAGTAAAGACATTTTACGGTCCTAATTAGAAAGGCTTATTAAAGATTTAAGTTGTAAATCTTATAAACATTTCTGTGATGGTTTAGCGTTTAAGTAATCAATACATCTATGGAAAGCCATAAAACTTAAACCCAACACGTAGGACTGTTTCTTTATAAAGCTGGATTCAAATTTGGAAACGTTTAGTTTCCGTTTAAGACTTTTAGTTTTAGTCTTTTAGGTTTCAATCTAACCCAATAATCCCTCCATACTTGCTGGAATTTATGGGATCCTTTAAGCACTTTCTATTCATTCAGAGGTTCTGGAGTCACCTTTTCTCTACCACAAGACCTCGAAGTGCTTTGGGTGAAATTAGAGGAACTTGAATGCTACAAAAGGGTTATTGTAAGATCTTTTAACATTTAAGTGGTTCCTGGAAGATCTTTTATGTAAAGCAAGCATCTGGAGGAACCCAATGGTTCTGTGAGGCCAGGATAAGATTATTATTATCCTATTATTATTATTATACTTAAGTTTTAAAAAATATTCATAAATATATTTAATAAATTATACTTCTGATTCAGTAAATATTCATAAATATATTTAATAAATTATACTTTTGATTCAGTAGGCTTACATTTATTTAGTAGGCCTATTTTATTGATTAGTTTAAACCTTAAACAACAACAATAAATAGTAGGTTAATAGTATTATTATTATTATTAATAATAATAATAATAATAAGAAGAAGAAGAAGAAGAGAAGAAGAAGAAGAAGAGAAGAAGAAGAAGCAGGAGGAGAACAGTTTTTATTCTTTCACGAAACTGCTGCTATTCTCGCGCTGCTCGCGCGCATTCCGCGCAACAAACAAGTTGATGATCATCATCGGATTTGAAAGTAACGGCTCCTCTCATCAAAGCTTCAGCTGTTTGTTCGGTTCTCCGTTTCAAGGTTTGTAATAGTTAGGGAAAGTTAGGCATTTTTATGTCTTTATCATCTTATCAAAAATCTTACCAATAGCTTTTTTTTTACCATGTGTTCCTATAGGTGTCTAGTAACACCTCCCAATTTATCCACGGCCAAATCCTCGGGGAAACGCCTGGAGAGGCTATCAAAGTTGGGGTGCCCAGGGGGCCTGGGTAAAAATAATGATTTTTTTTTTAACCAAAATTAGCTTTTGAGATGTCTAATTAGAGTTTTTTGGGGGTGCTGAATCTATCCCAGCCATTAGTTTTGAGCAAAAATGACTCCTTAATCTAGAGCTGCACGATTATGACACAAATCATAATCGCCCATTATTCCCTTGAAAGTGCATCTGTCCATCATAAAAGTGCGTCTGTCCATCATAAATGAAAAATCCAAGGCTCTTCAAAATTATTTAAAAAGCATATATATATATATGCATCATCAGTTCCTTCGCAAGTCGTCCCACGCAAGCTGTCATTTTATAAGCCGCACAGAAAACAGATCCATGAGATCACATGACTTCTAATCCTTGGACTATTTCCGCTTTGGTTCAGACACTACAGGAGAATTTGTGAAGCGAACACGATTTCATTCAACGATTCAGGGCTTTGGATCGTGCTGGTGGGGGACCATCGGACAGAAGGAGACGCACGAACACGGCGCTCCGCAGAGATGTTCACGCGCGTAAAATCCGCAGTGGCCAGCTTCATGGGTGGAATAATGGCCGTATCGTCTATTAATAATAATGAACGTTCGGGTGGCTCGGACCTGCCGCTCAAATACCCCTACCTGAGACCGAAGTTTCTAGGACTGTCGCCGGATGAGATCGAGTGCTCGGCGGATCACATCGCTAGACCTATCCTGATCCTGAAAGAGACGCGGAGGTTGCCGTGGGCGACGGGATACGCCGAGTAAGAGCAACTAGTGCATGCCTTACAAATCAACACCATCAAATGAACGTTAATGCATCGATGTGACATGGTTAACATGCCGTTATGTATGATGATAATAATAATTATGTAATACACGTGCAATTTTTTGACGCAAGCATGCATTCATTGCTCTGTGCTGCACATGCTGCACATATGTAAAAGCACTGAGTACCTATAAAACTATATAAATGTAATGCGTTATTATTATTATATAGACAGCCATATTGCGCCAGAACGCCCACCACACACCAGCTTATTGGTGGAGAGGAGACAATAAAATTAGTAAACAATTGGATTTAAACATTTGTTTTGACAATTTAATTGATAATAATTGAATAAACTGATGACAGACAAAGCAGAAAAATTGATTAATCTGAAAGTTAAAATTATTCTATGACCAGGCATATGAATATTTACTGATTTATTTGGCCATATTTTAATTGAAGATAGGTTATAGAAACACTATGAATGCAAATGTAATGATTTCGCACAGCTAACCTATAGGTTTTAGTGAAAGCAAAGATTTCTGAAATGTACAACTAATTCATGGAAATACTGAATCTTACTCCAAGAGTGTAATTTTATCTTTTTACTTTAAAATAAAAACTAAAACTTTTACTCCACAAATCTAAAAACATTAATGTGTTCACAAATCCCCCATTAACGAATAGACAAATCTTGAAGTTACTGTAGATCACAAAATTAGATTTCACATCATTCAAATAACCTCAAAACTTTTTTTGACTGATTTGGGAGAATAAATTAAGGTTTATTAAGGTAAATTAAGATTTCATTTTACCCCAACCTACATCTATACATGATTTAGAACCAATGCAAGGGGTGTAAGACATTTTTAATTGACCGCAATTTCATGTAATCTAAAGCTCTTAATTATAGAAATAGTAGCCAACTCACTCGTAACTCATAACATAATTTTGATTATGTAAATCAACATTAAATTACAATTTACACCCCTTGTACTCCATGAGACAATAGCACCCATTCATTAATGAAAATTGTATATCAATAAAACAATTCTGTAATGTTAAACGTTAAAGGCAAGGTAGTGAGTTTAACAGAAACTTAAAGGGATAGTTTTTTGTACTCCATGATAGAATAGCTAAACAAGCACACGTTCATAACTAAAAATTATATATCAATAAAAAAATTCTGTAATGTAAATGTTTAGAGAGTTTAACAGAAACCGATAGTTTACTGTTCTTGACCAATTAACAGTTCAAGTTTTTTTGTTGTCATTTCTCTCCCTACGGGGGGGAGAAACAAAGCAGTGTCTCCGTAGTGCAGAACAAAACATATATTACAAGACAAAATATAGTTTGTGTGAACAAAGAGTGGGGTGTGGGGGGCAGAAGGCAGTGGTCAGCCAGTGCTGTTAATCGCCTGGGGGGAAAAGCTGTTCTTCAGTCTCGTGGTCCTTGCTCAGACACTTCTGAATCTTCCAGATGGCAGTGGGCAGAACAATCCCGCAGAGGGATTAGTACTGTCCTTCACAATTTTGGTTGCTCTCGGTACTTACATATACTTTGTATATGTCCTCCATAGATGGAAGTCTGGTCACAATGATGTTTTGGGCAGACTTTATCACCCTTTGTTGGGCCCTCTTGTCAGCGGCAGAACAGCTGCCAAACCAGACTGTGATGTTATTGGTCATGATGCTCTCCACTACACATCTGTAAAAGTTCCTCATGATGATCTTACTCATGTCCAATTTTTTAAGCCTTCTCAGGAAGTGTAGATGTTGTTGGGCCTTCTTCACTAGAGAAGTGGTGTTCTGGTTCCAGGAGAAATCATGTAACCCCCCAAGATCTTATTAATGTGCAGTGGAGGGTAAATCGCATGAAATTTCCATGAAATACTTATTTCGTCTTGCAGGCGTTAAGGTACAGATTGTTGTCTGTGCACCACAGCTCAATGTCTCTCAACTCCTCTCTGTATGCTGTCACGTTGTTATGTGTAATTAATTAGTCCCACCACTGTTGTATCGTCAGCAAACTTGATTGTTCTGATGCTGAGCAATACAGTCATGGGTGAGTAGTGTGAACAGTAATGGGCTGAGAACACAGCCCTGAGGGGCTCCGGTGTTCAGAGTAAGAGAGTGTTCTGTTTTCTCGTGGATCCTTACTACCTGAATTCTGTTTGTAAGGAAGTCCAGATCCCAGTTGCAGAGCTTGGCGTTAAGTCAGAGTGTGTAGAGTTTACTGATGAGTGTCTGTGGCAGTATAGTATTAAATGTACTATTGTACTGAACGTACTGTAGAAAGTACTGAACTGAAATCGATGAACATTTCTCTGATATACGTGTTCTTGTGCTCCAGAGGTGAAAAAGCCAGGTTGATGACATATGATATGGCATCTGCAGTAGAGTGATTGTGTCTGCAAACTGTAAGGGGTCCAGTGTAGGTAGGATGATGGTCTTGATGTAAGTCATGACCAGTCATTCGAAGCACTTCATGGTGATTGACGTGAATGCCACAGGTTATTGGTGATTTATTTTGGTACAGGGATGATGATGATGGAAGTTTTGAGGCATGTTGGAACCACAGATGTTAAAGATGTCTGTAAGGAGATCTCTCAGCTGGTGCAAGCATTCTTTCAGCACCCCATCTGTGCCCGTGGCCTTGCGTTCACTCTCTGTAGAGAACTTTTTCCTTCAGTTGTTGTGAGGGACAGCACATGGTCGTCCGCTATTTTCGTTACTGTGGTGCTGTTGGATTCCTCAAAACGAGCACAAAAAATTCAATGCATAAGGGAAAAAGGGATGGTAACGACTAAGACAATCAGACACACAACTATTTGTTACATTTAACAAATAAGCTTTAAAGCCAACTTTAGCAATTGAACTGATGGTTCGCTCAAGGCTGTTGTTCTGCTTCGGCTCACTTTCCCTTGGTAAACTATGCATGTATGTTAGAGTAGTTTAAGTGTTTAGTCTAGTTAATAAAGTCTTGTTCATTTCACACGTAAAGTTGCCCGTGTCTCAAGCTCATATACTGCTCAAGTAAAGTTACCCGTTTGAATATTCATCTTCTGTGTCTACATCTTCCTATCTACACACACCGATTACACTATCGTTTTGTAATGTAATGGAAAGATATTTTAATGGCACGGCAGGATTTTGACTAGCCTTTGGAGCCATAGTTTGGCGCGGTCGGTGTGCATACAGTCAGAGAAAACAAAATATTCAATTTTTCATTCTCATTGTTTCGTGGTGGAGTGGTAATAGCACATAATGAAGACGAGGAAGATAGAATTTACAATATTTATTAAACTTTATAAACTCATCAACTGAAATAAACAGAAAATTAAACCAAAACACATCAGAAACAAACATGACCCTGGTTCATGTTGGAGGACATAATATACCTAATGAATATGTGTTATATCCCATGTGTTATAAAGCCTGTGTTACCCGCCGTGGTTGATCACCAGCAAACCAGTAAAATATTCACCAGTAAAATATTGCCTTTTAGTATGGCACATTTGTTGCTGTTTTTAACTAATGTATGATTCTTTTTTAAACATTGCCCTATTTAACATTAAAATGAAAATGATTAGTGTCATGCTATCTGTTTTGGTGTATGTGTTTCAGAGTAATAAATGCAGGTAAAAGTGCTCTGAATGAGGACCAGGCATGCTGTGAGGTTCTACTGATTAAGAAGAAACCTATAGGATCCTTGACACCCAGAAAGATGTCTACGAGTAGAAGGAGGTCGTCCCTTCCCAATAGTGTTGGCATGGGAATGTGGGAAAATGATGTAAGTGATTGTTTACTGCAGGTACACTAATGCTAATTCAAATGCTAATGTCCTTTCCTCACATCCTTTGTCTAGAGTTGTAGTATACAATCACACTATCTGTGTGCCATTGACCATCTTCGCAAAGCAATAGAGATTGGCTGTCCAAGGATTGTCCGCATGTGCCTAGACGGGTCGCTATGGAATGAAAGTAGTCTAAATTATTAATAAATGCATGCCTAATTATCCATAAATTTGATATTTGTTACAAATGTATCTGACTATTTAAAACAAAATGCCTTTTAACTTTCTGCAAAGTTTGGAATTAATTTACAGCGATTAGTACAATAGAGGCATGTTGGTAACACTACAATACAAGGGCACTAATATACATTAATTCATGCTTAACTAATAGTCTTGAGTTAATGTATGACTCATGAAAAAATAAACCATTCATTAATGATTGCTGCATTAGCAAGTAATAAAGATTTTATCTAAATAATAGATTGAGTTATATATGAATTTCTATTAATTACAATATCCTTAATGTTAAGACTTTACTTGAGTCACCTGACTAATTATTATGTAATGTGGTTTTGACATCCAGCCAAGAGCAATGGCAGCTAACTTGCACCAGCGTTCACTCCAGAAGCAAATATCAATATATTTGTTCAATGCACGTAGATATAATATAGGACCTGAGTCTCTTTCTTCAAGATGAGGAAGTATCTGATGTAAAAGCCATTGTGATTTTCTTGGATGGAAACCCTATTTTTGCCTAATTTCTTCCTGGATACCATGCATTCATTCTCCCTGTATCTGAAAATGAATTATCCCTCTTGAATTGTGGGGGTTGTAAGCGGCAAATTGCAATCTCTTCAATTAGTTAGGGAAAGGTAGGCATTTTTATAGCGAATCTGCAAAAAAAATTCTTACCAATAGCTTATTTTACCATGTGTTCCTATAGGTGTCTAGTAAGTAACACCTCCCAATTTATCCACGGCCAAATCCTCGGGGAAACGCCTGGAGAGGCTATCAAAGTTGGGGTGCCCAGAGGGCCTGGGTAAAAATAATGATTTTTTTTAGCTTTTGAGATGTCTAACTAGAGTTTTTTAGGGGTGCTGAATTTTTTGATCAAAAATGACTCCTTAATCTAGAGCTGCACGATTATGACACAAATCATAATCGCCCATTATTCCCTTGAAAGTACATCTGTCCATCATAATAGTGCATCTATCCATCATAAAAGTGTATCTATCCATCATAAAAGTGCATCTGTCCATCATTAAAGTGCATCTGTCCATCATAAATGAAAAATCCAAGGCACTCTTCTTCAAAATTATTTAAAAAGCCTTTATTTACTGGCTGTGTCATAATAGAAAATTAAAAGACATAGGGAGATGCAACCCAAGCGTAGCGGCGCAAACAGCCTTCTTCAGGGTGTATATGGTATATTTGAAATGTTCTGGCACAATCTTATGGCTGAGTTGGGAACACATTTGTGGTCTGTATCACGTAGCTGACTGGTCCACCTGTGCTGTAGCAGGCGGATAGATAGTTTTTTATGGGCCAGGCAGGTTTCTGCTCCGGAATTCCAGTCTGTCCTGCTGTATTCATGTGAAAGTCATGTTGGAATCTGGCATCTGTCCAATTTTGATGGAAACATCGGGTGCATCTCAGGTGCTAATGCTCCTACTAATGCTCCATGGGAGGCATGCGGAGAAGAACCTTCTTTTCCATTCCCTCCACAGTGAAAGCAGATCTTCCTTGAATGAGCACTTTATCTGTAAATGTTCTGTCCTTTCAGGAGACCACTTCTTGAAAGGAGGTGTCTTTTACAGAAAGTTCATACAGTGGAACAAAGCTTTGATAAAATGGAAAAATCCAGTCCTTGACCTGAAAGGTTAAAACACGATCAAAGCCGTCGTAAAAGACTATATAAATAAACACACACCCATCACCTCATTACATCAAAAAGTAACTACATTTTTGTTGCCGTTTAATTAATAAAACCTTACAAAGAATATGTTGTAACCATTTGGTTAGATCTGTAAATCCCATGAAACCATAGTTTACAGTGATTTTTTGAACAGCGAAAGGGATTTTAGGCATCGCTCCTCCTTGTGCCTAACAACGCCCCTTATCTGTTCTAGAATTACTGTAAACTTGGCATATTGGGGCTTGTTGCTTTAATATATCATAAGGAAATTACTGAGCAACTGCTGTTTGCTGTGTTGTGTTACGTAGGCTTGTATTTGTCCACAAGACTCTCAAGAAGGGCTGATCCTCCATTACTGGGCACTGTTTGATGGTCATGCTGGTTCAGGAGCGGCAGTGGTGGCTTCCAGACTTCTACACCAACACATTGTGGAACAGCTCCAAGGTGTACTGGAGGTTCTATCTAACCTGGCGTCTCTTCCGCCAGCTGTACTTGGTGATGAACCCAACCACCAACCATCCCCATGCACACATCGGGCCCTCAACCGGGCTGCATCCCTACGTGGGGCCACTGGTGCACCTGGCTCCCCCTGCACCCCTCCAACACGGTTCTTCGTGGAGAAGAAGATCCATCATGAAAGCCTTGTAATTGGTGCCTTGGAGAATGCCTTCAAGATTATGGTGAGGTCCAACTCTGTGTAGTTTCCACAAAATTACTGGATGTGGGTTGAGTTACATGAATTAGACAGAACATAGTCTTTTAGTTCCAATGTTACTAGACAGGAGAGAATGAAATAGCTGTATACAATTAATTTTAATGTAGATTGTCTATTTATACCAGGTGCAAATAGCCGCCTTGTTGGCAGAGGCACCATTGTATGACTAAGCCAGACAAAATTACAAAAGAAACGCATCAGATAATAGGAGCAGTGGCATGGTGGTGCCTTCTTCTGAACTCAGTGTTTAACACATATTTAATAGGCCTATAATTGAAATTGGATTTGGTGTAGGGGTTTCGGAATAGGGACAAATGTCCCAATAAGGCAGCATCCATTTATGATTTTAATCAATCTAAACACATATACTGAATATGTTGTTATTATTGCATAAAGTTTTATAATATTCTACAATGCACTGAGGTGCAAACAGTATCTGTCACTATTTGCAATAAATACAAATAGGATCACATATATATCTCTGTTTACACTTAGTATAAATAGTTAATGAAAATACGGTAACACTTTTCTTAAAACCTTTATATATAATGAATTATGAAAATATTATCAATGCATTAATTATGTTTTGTACTGCACCTTATAATGCATTGTATGGTCTTATGAATAATTGTAAGCACAGTTATAAATAATACATTAATGCTTATCTGTATTTATTGTTACACCTTTAGAAAGTATAATACAACCAATTTCAGATATAACAAGGAAACTAGCAAATATTAAAATGCACTTTAACTTTGATTACATTTATTTCTGAAAATACAATGCATTATATAACATATATTTATGAAGACATTTAAAGTGCATTATACATAAACTGCATTATGCATAGACAGGGTTTAAATTAAGACAAGAGTAGGCCTTAATCGAATGATCCAAGAAAAGCTTAAAATTGCATGGAACTAAGAAAATCCAAGGAAAACAATGGCAGCAGAAAAAAACTTTCTGGCACAAGACAAAACAATTGGTAACGCTTCCTTTTACAGTCCAGTTACCCATGTAAATACTATGTACTTATTTTAGTAACTAATATTACTGGGTAATAACTAGAACTAACCCTGAACCTACCCCTAAATCTACCCCGTTCCATGTACTTGCCTTATACTAGCCAGTACTTTCTAGGTAAGTACACTGTAAGTACTGTACTGTAAAGGAAGCGTTACCAAACTATTTTAAGGCAAATGGCAAAATAAACAGCACACATCAGCTGTGGAATCAAAGAAAAAGAATGCAAATGAACACACATCTACAAAACCAATATAACAACTTCAGTTAAAAATTATCAGCTTATTACCTTACTGTTTTATGCAACAAAATAAACAACTCACTAAACAACCTGATCATGTCCGAATCAAACTTGAACACATGCCGACGTAAACATTTCCAGCTAATGTAGTTCTAATGTAGTTGTCACAACACATTTTTGTCGGTTCTTGTTTTGAGCCTTGTTTGTGAAGTTTTTTGGTTCCTGTCATTTTTGAGTTCTTGTTCCTTGTGTTTATTTCCTGTTTTAGTTTGTTTCCATAGTCACTAATTCATTTCACTGATTAGTTTCCATTATGTTCTTCTGTGTCTAGTTTAGTTGCTCATTTATAATGTGTATATATAGCCTGTGGGGTTTTTTTCTTCTTTTGTCGTTTATAGTCTTTGTTTTTGCAAAGCTGTGAAACTGTGTTTGTTTCTCTCATATCTGTTCAGATTATCTCATTTTGATTTATTAAAACTTCTACAAAAGATCCCCATTTCAGTTCTCCTTCTTCCCAACCTGCACAGTTACAGTAGTATATACATTTTTTTAAATTAAGACATTTTATGTATCCTTTATTTTACCAACATAGTTTCATTAATGCCAAAATGGCAGCACAAAAAGTTTCACATAATAATAACAAAAAAATAATTATAACACATACATAAAATACAACACAAAATCAACAATGTATAAATACAGTTTTAGCCAGCACTCCAATAAAGTGTGCTTTTGTGAAATGATGTGCATTCACATGAGATAAAGACTGTACCAATAAGTGTGTGTGTGTGTGTGTGTGCGTGCGTGCGTGCGTCTTAATTAAACATGGTGCGGGTCAAACCTCTCAGTGTATTTCATCATGCTGAAATTAAGTGACTCGTTGTTGTTGGCTAAACGTCGAAGATAATTCTCACACTCATTGTTTGCCACCACTGTAAATAGGCAACATTGTGCTACTAGCATAGCGTAGCATGGTTATGCAAAGAGTGAAAATTAGACAATGGGACATTCTTCATATACATATCTTGCTTTACCAGCGACAACAGGAGAATCAGTACCTGTACTACTGAAGTCAGAAAGTCTGACAAAGACAAAAAAAGAAAGAAAGTAGAAAATGAGCTTGAACCGCAATATGGCATACACAGAGTATAAAGACCCCGCTAAAACTCATGGTTTAATTGTAACCATTGTACAGTCAACTGTGAATGTCTTAACAGATTAATTATTTTTTTTAAATTTCCCAACTTATTCACGTTTACAGTGAACCATGTACCATGGCAAGATTACTGTTTGACTGATCACAAGTGGCTTTTTGCTTTTATTAAGTAGCAGCAAAAACAGTATGGTAAGACAACAATATTCAAAAAATATTTAAATTTCCTGCTAATAAGTACAATAATAACAATACATTTAATAACAATAAATAATTGTTGCGACATGTTAGACATTAGCCTAACTTTTTATTTTTTATACATAAAATGTATAGAAATCTGCTGATGTGTGGTCAAAGGTGTGCATATATTAGATATTTTTCAACGGTTTTAAACATGGTTTATCCAAATAAATTTAGTAACAGTTTATTTAATAGTTGCTTTTCTTTCTTTCATCTTCATGTCTCTATGCATTTGTGTTTATTTCAGGATGCCCAAATCGAGAGGGAAAAATCTATATATAACATCTCTGGTGGCTGCACTGTGCTTGTAGTTGTCTTCCTGCTGGGAAAGCTGTATGTTGCCAATGCTGGAGATAGCAGGTAAGACATATTTAAGATATTTATACACATGTATGTACAGGTTTGATAATTTCCATATTTGTAAGTGTGTGTGTGTGTGTGTGTGTGTGTGTGTGGTGTGTGTGTGTTGTGTGTGTGTGTGTGTGTGTGTGTGTGTGTGTGTGTGTGTGTGTGTGTGTGTGTGTGTGTGTGTGTGTGTGTGTTTTTACCCCTCAGAGCAATTATAATCAGAAATGGAGAGATAATTCCTATGTCCACAGAGTTCACCCCTGAGTCAGAGAGACAAAGACTTCAGTTTCTTGTAAGTTACAATGTCATTCACTCTTTAGAAACAGTTTATACATCAAGGAGATTCAATTATCTCTATATTATCTCTATTTATCTCTATCTCTATTAGTCTTATTGAGTGGGAGGAAAAAGTTCAACTCTAATAAACCTTCACGCTGATCTGATCCAATCTGAACTAAGAAAGTATGAAGTTATGTTTACCACTGGCTTTATTTTACTCTAAATTGAAAACCCCCATTATAAAACACCATTAGGAAAATCTCAAAGGAACCAGCAGTGTTCCTAAGGAACCAACTTAGTCTTCTGTGCTCTGACATCATGCCTGTTGCCACATTTATAGCTGACAGGATAACTTGTGGTGTTACTATACGAATGAATGTACCATCGTTGGTCGTTCTAATATTCATCGTTCATTATTTTCAGTAAAGTGGGTACTGTCCATCTAAATAATCTTTTTTGGGAAATCACTTCTCAGAGGTCTTTGATGCCAGAAATAGTAGACTTTATTTTCCAACAAACAAAGCCGAGCGTCTCCTGCAGAAAGCCGCTCCAGATTTTTGCTTGGTTCACACTTATATACCATACATCTTTTTTCCAAAGAAGGTAACACACCTATAGATAGTTTTGGGGTAAGGTCTTGTTCCATGTGAATAGAATTTTCTGCTGCATCAACATTCCTTTCAAGTAAGCAAGAATCCAAACAAACAGTCAATAAATCCACATGTCCTTAACCAGTACAGATTTCCTACTTGCATAGCATAAAATAGCGGTCAAAAAACTGTGTGCACCTTCCCTCCAGCAACACCTGTTACCTGAAGGAAGGTTCCCACCTATATTTTTTAACCAATTACCCAAGAGAGACCCCTACTGGACACACACTTACATGATAATGGCTTTTACAGTCTTAAAGTTTTATTTTAGGTAATAAATAAATTCATGGCGGCTTGTGCTTGCTGTGGAATTAGGGAGCTCTATTTTCTCCTCTCGGCTCGTCTTGTTTTCTCTATATGCTTCCACTGGGATTAATCTGTCAACTGGCAGAGGATGATGCTGCATTTTACCAGGAAATACACAAACAGATTAAACAGATAAAAGTCAAATGTAAAATGTAATGTAAATGTTGGTTTAGTTGTCATCAACATTAGACTGTTACATTTTGTTGACATAGTTTGCAAAGTCTCTGTTTGCTGTTTGAGTGTTAGATGATTTCTCTCTTTGTATTTGTTTTTAGGGTTTCATGCAGCCCCATCTGTTAGGAGGAGAGTTCACACACTTGGAGTTTCCCAGAAGGGTGCAAAGGAAGGAGGTGGGCAAGAAGATGTTGTACCGAGACTTCACCATGACTGGCTGGTGAGGTTATTTATACTTTGTGTATATATTTATATTTGCTCCATCACTATTGTGGAAGAGTTAGTCATGCCCTTTAGTTGTACAGAAGCTGTAAATATATTAAGTTAATGAAAGCAGAAATTGTGCAACGTTTATAAAGAAACAATATACAGTCAAACCAAAAATTATTTAGACAGCAGATATAATTTTTTTTAATTTTTTTTACTAGTGAGTGAAGTTATATAGTTAATTTATGTAAGTGAGGATAGCAAAATAAAGTAAACTGTGACATATTATACCCAAAATTCTTCATACAGTGGACAACCAGCAAAATTGATAAAAATTTGAGACCAAAAATTATTCAGACACTTTGACCTGACCATGTTTTGCTTAAGGGTTTTTTCTTTAATTGCTAATGCAAACTTTTTACACCACAGACTGAACAAAATTGTGGAACAAAATTGGTTGACCTAAATTGGTATTATCTTTAACAGCTGACAGCTATTTAACCTAATTAATTTGTGAGACAGTCTAACAGAAAGATGGCCAAAACCAGTGAAATATCAATTGATTTGAAAACTCCGAGTTCTTGTCATATTTTATTACCATTTTCTAAACTATTGCAAATAAACTGTGATAATGTGAGAAATGTTGAAGGTGACTAAATAAAGTTTGGCTGTATATATGCATTTATATACAGTAAATTCATTTATTTAGATATTTTTTATTTTATTCTTGTTCTGCCATTCCAATGACTGCTTTTTAAAAGAAATTTGCATAGACTATATTAGCATATAGACTGAGTAAATAAGCACAGACCACTAAAAGAACAATTTGACTTGAAAGATTAATATTTGAATCAACTCTTCCGTTGACAAAAATTGTTTTGTTTTTTAAAAATCACTCTGGTAGCACTTTATATATGGTACCTCTCATAAATGTCAGCTTCTGGTTGCAAAGTTTATGATGCAGCCTGATTCATAAACACAGTGTTCGTTTGTTGGCCATGGAGAACTGGCCCCCCGACTGAGCCTGGTTCTCCTACGAGAGTATCTCTCGTACTGCGTAATATCTTACGCTATGGGGAAAACTCTTTTCCTCGAGATATTGAAGCCAAAAATTATCCTTAATTTTTAATCAATGCAAAACGCTTTGCAGCAGCAAGCAGACAAGGGCGAGACAGCTCGCGCGCCCATTGGCTGCCTTGCTGGAAAAGCTGCAGCCTATCGAGTGAGGCACTGCGTGACGCAATGACGAATGGGGGGCTTCGCGCCCATTTCGTCATGTCCCGCCAGTAAAGGCGTGGTCTCGCCCTATAATACCCTCGATAGCTGTATTTCCTCTGATTTTTCTACTCTTCAAGCGAAGCTCACGCATCGCTGGATCCGGAGTGAGAAGCCGCGCCGTTGACCTGTAGCCTTCTCAGCGGGACGTGCCATCATCTGAAGTCGCTGGCCCAGCCGCCTTCAGCTGCCGTACCTGCTGCGCTTTCCGGCGTACTATATCCTTTACCCTGCTTAGAGTGTGTGTGTTGCATTATTTGCTTTTTTTTCCCACCCCTCTAAAAGAGCGGCGTCTTTTTAAAGATGCCTTCCTGTGGTTCTTGCCGAGCCCCACTCAGCGACGAGGACCGCCACGTCATCTGCGTGTCCTGCCTGGGTGAGGATCACGCGGCCACCGCGCTCGCTGACGGCGGATGCCATCATTGTGAACGCTTGCCTATGGTGACTCTGCGGACTCGCCTAGCTTCGTTCTCCGAGCCCGCATCCCAGCCCGCCGTGATGCCGCGCCGCAAGAAGCGCCGCGCCCAGCGCGCGCCCGAGCTATTTCCAGCCCGCCAAAGCTCGCCGGTTCGCCCGCCAGCTTCGCCGGCTTCGCTCGAGTCGCTCCCAGACGGACAGCGGCCGCCGTCTGCCGCCGCGTCCGCACTTGAGCTCGACGAACTTACCGGAGACGGCATTGAAACTGAGCCGATGCGTCCGCTCTCTCAAGCCGTGGATTACATCGGCCTCGACTGAAAGGCGCTCGCGCAACTAACGCGCAATAGGCTGGACGGACGCTTTCTCGGGAAAGACGAAGCTCCGTCACAGTCGAGACCCGCGCCTTTCCCCCCTGAATGGTGAGAAACATTTGTGGCTAACGCTATCCGAGATGACGGAAGCTGAGCGCTCCGTGTTCCTCGACGTTCTCGCTCTGCTGGACGCAGTCCCCCTCAGCGCGGGCCCCGGCCGAGGATTGAGATAAAGCCCGAGGTCTCAAGGCCTTCCTAGTCTCTCTAGGAAAGCGACGGTGTTCAGTTCCCGCTGCGGCCGGATTTCCACAAAAACTTCTCGCTCGTTCAGTTCCAAGCAATGTGACTGTTCCAGTGTATTTCGCAGTGAGCAAGCTGGTTCCACAGCCCGCTTGCCTGCGCACAAAGGCCGTCGTTTCGGCTAACTAGCAGCGCCGCCAGGCCCGAGATCAAACACCACGCTCTCGCTCTGCTGGACGCCGCCCCCCTCAGCGCGGGCCCCGGCCGAGGATGGAGGTAAAGCCCGAGGTCTCAAGGCCTTCCTAGTCTCTCTAGGAAAGTGACGGTGTTCAGATCCCGCTGCGGCCGGATTTCCACGAAAACTTCTCGCTCGTTCAGTTCCATGCGTTGTGACTGTCCTAGTGTATTTCGCAGTGAAGCAGCCGGTGTCTCAGCCCGCTTGCCTGCGCACAAAAGCCGTTTCTATGGCTACCCAGATAAATCCAATAAAGAGTGCATTTTCTGGTGTTCCGGCCACGGCCGATGGTGTTACGAGTGTTGTAAGAATGCCCACGTCCCAGTGCCCATTCCCACACCCAGACACAGCCCGCCACAGTGCAGGGCTAGCACAAATAAAACCAACTCATGTTGGTTGTGCAGAAAATGTAGTGAACGCGCCCATACAATGCCCGCTTACACTACACGATGCGTGTCCCTTGGTTTCTGTAAAAACGAAACTAGCACACATTTAGTCGGCGCGAGCCGACAGTGTTCTCAGTGCAGTAAATGTGCCCGCTGTCCCGCATTTCCTCACTAACACGCCGAATCCCACGGGATTCACCCCCGCTCGCTTTCTATGCACAACCCGTCACAGAGAAGCTGAGCGTGGCCAGGCTGCCCGCTGTGATTAGCGCGCACCTCGCACGCTGTGAACACAGCGTTGATTCAGTCGGCGCGAGCCGAGTGTTCTCCGTGCAGAAAATGTGCCCGCTGTCTCGCGCCCCCATTTCTCACAGACACTCCGAATCTCACGGGATTCGCCCCCGCTCGTTTTCTCTGCACAACCCGTCACAGAGAAGCTGAGCGCGGCCAGGCTGCCAGCTGTGATCAGCGCGCGCCTCGCACGCTGTAAACACAGCAGTGATTTAGTCGGCGCGAGCTGACAGTATTCTCAGTGTAGTAAATGTGCCCGCATTTAGTAAATGTGCCCACATTCCCTCACACGCGCCGAATCCCACGGGATTCGCCCCGCTCGCTTTCTCTGCGCGTCCCACCATAGAGAAGCTGAGCGCGGCCAGGCTGCCCGCTGTGATCAGCGCGTCCCCGCCTCGAACGCTGTAAACACGGTGTTGTGTTCCCAGTACACAGGGGCTCTCGAGCCGCCGTCCTGCCGCGGCCAGAGCCCAGATTTCATTCTACCCCTAGCTATTCACGCAGATGCGTGGTCAAGGCTTCCCGGGGTATCAGAATGGGTGTTGAACACTATAACGAGAGGCTGTTCGCTACAGTTCGCTCGACGCCCCCGCCGTTATACGGCGCGAGTCGAAACTACGGTGTAAAGCGAAGTGTTTCATCTACTTCGAGCCGAGATAGCGAAACTACTGAGAAAAGGGGCTATAGAACCTCTATCTCAGGGCGAAGGGGGCTTATACAGCAGATATTTTCTGGTACCGAAAAAAGATGGTGGGCTCAGACCCATTCTAGATCTGCGACTGCTGAACAGAACGCTCGTGAAGCGCCAGTTCAGAATGCTTACGACCAGGAAAATCCTCGCGCAAGTGCGCCAAGGAGACTGGTTCATGTCAATAGATCTGAAAGACGCCTATTTTCAAATACAAATAGCGTCCCATCACAGGCGATTCTTGAGATTCGCCTTCGAGGGCCAGGCATATCAATACACAGTCCTGCCGTTCGGCCTGTCCATAGCACCCCGTACGTTCACGTAGTGCATGGACGCGGCCCTCGCCCCCCTGAGACTTCGGGGCATGCGAGTTTTGAACTACTTGGACGATTGGCTGATTCTAGCTCGTTCACGAACGGAGCTCATAGAACACAGGGCCGCATTACTCGAGCACCTCGAGGAGTTGGGCCTTACAGTCAATTGGGCGAAAAGCTCACTGCTCCCCAGTCGGAGAATTTCCTTTCTGGGAACAGTGTTAGACTCGCTATCCATGACAGCACGCCTGTCACCGGAGCGCGGATTGAATATTCAGCACGTCGCGAGATCCTTCCGCCACGGCTCTATAGTCCCGCTCAGAAGGTTTCAGAAAATGCTGGGTCTGATGGCCTCAGCAGCCTCCGTACTCCAGTTGGGTCTGCTCCGCATGCGCCCACTGCAGCTATGGCTAGAAGCACGAGTTCCCCCAAGGGCGTGGACCGCAGGTCTATTTCGCCTCAGGGTCGACCTTCAGTGCATTTCGGCTCTGAAACCAGGGAAAGCAACCGACTGGTATCAGTCAGGTGTGAGTCTGGGGATCCCCTCGAGTGTGAAGGTGGTGTCTACGGACGCCTCCACTCCGGGGCAGGGAGCGCTGCTCGAGGGCAGACCACTAGCTGGCCTATGGTCAGTACGGGAGAAGCTCCTTCACATAAACTGCGCTACGGCGCTTCTGTCCCCAGAAAAAAGGCCACCACGTATTGGTCCGGTCGGACAACGTATCAGTGGTGGCGTACATAAATCGTCAGGGCGGCGTCAGGTCCCGAAACCTTTACAGGCTGACGGGACGCCTCCTGGTCTGGGCTCAGCACAACCTGCTCTCGCTGAGAGCGGCGCATGTGCCTGGTCACCTAAATGTGGGGCCAGACAGGCTGTCCAGAAACAACGTCCCAGCAGGAGAATGGTCTCTGCACCCGCAGACGATCCAGCTGCTGTGGGAAACGTTTGGCAAAGCGCAGGTGGACCTGTTCGCGTCCCAAGAAAACGCTCACTGCCCGAGATTCTTCTCGAAATGCCGGGAGGCGCTGGCCCATGTTTGGCCCCGCCGCCCCCTATATGCTTTTCCCCCTGTCTCACTCCTGCCTCAGGTGTTGGAGCGAATCAGGAGGGAGGGATGCCCAGTGCTACTCATAGCACCGCTCTGGACAAACCAGTCGTGGTTCCCTGTCCTGATGCAGCTGATCAGCGCTGTCCCATGGCCTTTACCGCTGAGGAGAGACCTCCTCTCTCAGGCGGGAGGCTCGATTTGGCATCCTCGCCCGGATTTGTGGTCCCTGCACGCATGGGCCATCAACGGGTACCCGCTGACCTCCCAGAGGGAGTGTTAAACACGATCGCGCAGGCTAGAGCCCCGTCTACCAGACGGCTCTACACCTCGAAGTGGTCTGTGTTCTCTGCTTGGTGTCAAGCGCAGAGCTTTTCACCTGTAGACTGCGGGGTTACGGAAGTGCTTTCCTTCCTTCAGGAGCTACTGGATAAGGGCAGGACCCCTTCCACGCTCAAAGTATACGTGGCGGCCATAGCAATGGTTGCAAAACCGTGTCTGGCCAGTCACTAGGAAAGAACGACTTAGTCGTGCGTTTACTTAGAGGAGCTCGGAGGCTAAACCCTCCCAGGCCCCCTTCAGTCCCGACATGGGACCTTTCCACGGTCTTGGAGGCCATGAAAGGTGCCCCATTCGAGCCAATCCAGTCGTCAGACATGAAACACTTGTCTTTCAAGACAGCGTTTCTCATGGCTCTCGCTTCAGTGAAGCGCGTAGGGGACTTGCAAGCGCTTTCAGTGAGCGCGTCATGCATGGAGTTTGGACCTAATGACTCAAAGGTCATACTCAAACCGAAGCACGGCTACGTGCCAAAATCCCTCAACACACCGTTCAGGGCCCAGGTGATTTCCCTGTCTGCCCTTCCGGTTCTCAATGGGGAGAAGGACGCGAGTCTCCTTTGCCCTGTCAGGGCACTAAGGGCTTATGTGTCCCGCTCGTCTGGTTTCAGACAGACTGAGCAGCTTTTCGTTTCGTTTGGCGGCCGTGCTAAGGGACTTGCCGCTTCGAAACAGAGCCTATCCAGATGGATAGTCGGTGCCATTGCGCTGGCTTACACTTCCAAGGGCCTGCAGTGCCCGTTGGGTGTCAGAGCGCACTCCACGAGAGGCGTGGCCTCGTCGTGGGCATGGTATAGCGGGGTCTCCCTGCAAGATATCTGTACGGCTGCGGGCTGGGCTTCGCTGTCTACATTTATCAAGTACTATAACCTGGAGGTGCCCGCCTTACAAGCTAAGCTTTTGGCGGTCTGAACTTCGGGCTTATCGGCCGCCATGCGGCTTGTGTGTGGAGTATTGGCCTGTGCATCGCTCAGTCCGATGCGGCAGCTCCATGAGTGTGGTACCCTTACGGGTCTGATACCCCTACGGGACTATTTATAAAGGAGTGATGCTTCTAGCCTCTCCTCCTCTACTCTGTGAGAGTTGTGGTGATTGTGCACTAGATGCGCCCCGGGCTTTGGCCCTGGGACTCTGGTGTTGGATCCCTGTCCGCACGGCGTGTTACACTGTGTTCCCCATAGCGTAAGATATTACGCAGTACGAGAGATACTCTCGTAAGAGAACGTACTCGGTTACTAACGTAACCTCGGTTCTCTCTAGAGAGGGAACGAGTACTGCGTATCTTGCCGTGCTTGGAATACGCTCTGGTTCGCTTCGGCGTTGAAAAATCAGAGGAAATACAGCTATCGAGGGTATTATAGGGCGAGACCACGCCTTTACTGGCGGGTGTAGAGACTCGGGAGCTTTCATTAATTCTCTGTTATTGAGTCACGAACTCGCAACCAATTTAAATCCAGAACAAAGGGACCTAACTTTAACAGACATTCCTAAAAGGCCATGTGGTCAGCCCTCGGAACCTCTATCTCCCGAACTGGCGTCTTCAAGTCTAGAAAGTACACCCTAAAGGTGTCATCTACGCTGACAAATTGTCTTAAGTGTTCCCCAAACAGCGGTTTCTTTCGCTTGAGACAACACCCAGGCCATCTTCTCCCTCCGAGCGGAAATCAGGGGGGAGAAGCGCAAAAACAGATGCTCCTTTGTCTGTTTCCCGCCGAGCGCAACACGCGTTCACACCCACGTCCCCGCACACACGCACATACATATGAACTTTGATTTCCTATCTGTAAATCGTTACTAAAATATATTTGCTGTTTTAAATACATGTAAAAGAACTGTAAGTGTGCAAACTTGTATTACGAATGTTTTCAGGAATGTACGATCCTTATGAATGCCTGAATGTGTGCCTCCAGATGTAACTCTGTAATAGTACATCTGTGATGTGAAATGTTTGATATCGTTGTAATCCTACAAATCTGATCCATCTATTAAGCTGTATATCCATATCGTGAAATGTATAACTACATGCATATGCTATTACCAAAGTAAGCTTAATTTTCTACTTGGTCATAAATTCATATTACCGCTGATCTCCACCCCAATCAGGGGGCGTGCGCGCTCCTCGATATGGGATGCTATCATTGGCCGGCGCGCCTTACCCAGGCGTGCCCAGCTCATCTTTAAATTCTCCAACACAGAGACAATCTCTCTCTGTCCGTGTGTATCCTGTTCCTGTGTATTCTTTGTAATCTTCGTATTTATTTTAATTTTCCTGTTTTACTTTAACTTCGTTTCATTTTGCGCATAGCTAGTCTGTTCTTAGTGTTCTCGTCTCCCGACTGAGACCTCCACGTGCATTTCGTAAGTCTTGTCAGCACTCCGGTGAAAAGACTCTCTTCACGCATACAGAACTAAGCCAGAACGTTTGAATCTCCCGCGAATCAACCACGCTTGGAGTCAAAGAAACCCCCCTCCATCTCTCTGGACGCCGCCCGCACACCAAGAACTTACAGGTCTGAATGCAAAAACTTGTTCAAACCAAATTTTAGACGTTGTAAAGTATATCTCTTGTGGCTGTCTCTAAAGGGTTTACTCTAAACTGTGCTAGCAATTGTATTTTCCTTGTGTTTTCTTTTCTTATTGTTTTATTTCATTTTGTTTAACCTATATCCTGAAACTGTAGTCTAGTTCATTCATTAAACCTCATTTTATACTTTATTGACTCTGTGGTTGTTGCTCGTATAACAAAGCCTCTTTAATATAAAAGATCCTAGCTACAATCTGATAATCGTTTAAGTGCACAAAACATTGTCAGTTAATTTAAGCTAAAATAGACCATAAGTCATTTGCATCCTCTAGCCTGAAGACACGGCGGACGTGTGAATGAGCGAGGAGGGGTCAAATGCTTTGGTATTGTTGAAGATCAGCCATTCCTCTGTGTAGGATGTATATTAATAATTAACCATAATTCGTTGTGTTTAATTGTTATATACTTACCCTGAACAGACGGGTACGCTGTACACCCCTTCGTGGGGAAGTTATTAACGTAAGGACCCGGTTCAAACTGTATTCAATAATTTGTTGATCATAGATTAATAGTTATTGAATATCTATCCCCAAACTTAAAATTGATAAAGAGCTTATGGACCGGAAACCCTACAGTATTTTTGGTGGAGAATGTGGGCAATATTTTAAGCTTTGTTGTGTGAGCAATTAATGCAGTGGCAATATTGTGTATTTTGCTGTGTTTTGATTAAGAATCGCGAGCGCGCCGCGCGCCGCGCATGTTGCAAGCTGAAAGCCAAGTTTCAGCTGAGCACATTACAAACTGCTAAATTCACCTAAGCGTGTAATCGTTGTAATTGCTAAAATGAATTACAGTTCGTAATACTGATATTCACGGTTAAAGTATTGAATGTAAACTGTAGTTCGCAACAAAAGAGATATTACCTCTGTAAAGACGTTTACATGTTAAGATATTTTCTTTGATCAGCCTGTTTTCAAAACGAGAATCTTTTGAGCAGTGCGATAGAGGAATTGAATACAGCGATGCTCCTGCATTCAACCTAGAAGGCCTGATATATATAATCGTTAGATTAACGAAAACTCCTGGTTTCAACTTTGGCTGAGCTAACCAAACGTTAAACCAAAACATTTTAAATCATTAAAGTGCTAAATGATAAATATATTGAGAGTTAAACCACAGACGTCAATTCCTGTTGGTATTGTTATGTAAGTGCAGTGAATTAAATCTGCTTTACTAAACCCGTGGAACATAGCACTGTAAATCCGCCTGAATTATATGCAGTATAAGATTTTGCGCGTGCCCTAAAAAGGTACAATTGAAGCGTGTGGTTGTGATTCTGTTGCTGAACACTAGAGCGCAGCCTTGCGCCTCAGTCTCAAATCACCGCCACACCCTCTTCTTCGACGTGAGCGTAATAGCGCCACCGTATGGACGCTCTCAGATAAGGTCACTCTCTCCTGAATTTTTCCTTTCTAAGTCAGTTGTAGTTCTTCACAGGAAGTGACTCACGGGGAACGCCCCCTTGTGGCCTTCAACGCTGAGTCAGCTCTTTGTAATTCTCGATTTCTGTTTGAGATTCCAGCCTATTCTCAGTTGGGTTGTTCTAAGGCTGTCACTGATTACCTTACAGCAGTCGTGATTAGCATTAGAAGTAATCCATCCGTTAATTTTCAGAGTCTCATTCAGATTGGTCTAAAGAAAAACTTTGAAGGTAAAACTGAAGTAAATTCTCACTTCACTTTATGAATTAGGTTACGAATAATTCTACTTGATTTCGTTTTCTGTCCGGATAAGGTTATTGATTGTCCCTCAGATAAATCAATAAATCTTATTAAATTCTTTACCTTTTTCCTTGATAAATTAATGAGTTTGATAATTTGTTTTAATAAATTGATAACTCTTAGTAATCATCTTTCCAAAAAAAAAAAATTTATTAATAATTTTTTTATTATTTTTTTTTTTTTAATATTTTTTTTTATTTAATTAAAAAAAAAAAAAAAAAAATAATAATTTTTCTCTTCCAAAAAAAAAAAAATATATAATTTTTTTTTTATTATTATTTTTTTTTCCTCTCTCTCTTTCTCGCACTCAACCCTGCCGTCTTTTAAGTGATATTTCTATCACGACGGTACCCACACTATCTTAGGTGTTATTCAACATCACCGTCTATGCTTATTTGAATTAAATTCAAACCAGTTGACTTACAATTTCAATTAAGTTGTTTCCCTAGCCGGCTAACCACTGGAAAGTACCCCCTCTTGTGGCCCAAAACCGCCACTACAGCCTACTTACTCCTGTGTTTATCCTGCCTTACTCACTGACCCTTCTCCGTAGGTTATTCTGACAACTAACAGTGTCACAATTCCCTCACTGCTTCTCTCTCTCCCATTAGGTAACAAGGTTTTGTATTTTCTACACATACAGATACTCAATTTTGTTTTAGACAAAGTAAGCTTTGAAGTAATTCTAGAGTCACCTTTCTCTATCACATTTGTTATCTACAGGTAGATTTCTCTTGCGCTGGTGTGATCTGACCGTCATATCTGGTTGGTGTCCAGTGGGCGGGGTCGTCTGACCGGCGTAACCAACGCTTGCTGTGGGTGAGTCGCGGACCTCCCTGTCTCTCCATTGGTGCGGCACGCAATAAGACATCAGCAATTTGGCGCTCCCAAAAAGGGGAGGCTCACCACGCGATAAGACACAAGGCAATTTCGGACCTAGTACACAAACCGGGGCCTAATAGGGGGCCACTCGAAAGAGGGTTCTGGGGAAAAGTCCCCTTTGCAGTGTCGTAAGCAGGTGACCTCCCGGGCATGCCAGTTGTGTTAAAGTCTATGTTGTTTGGGAGGGCGCACGGTGGTTGACGCACAGGAGAGGCCGTGGACATCTCGGTTAAGTGCTTGGAGCGACGGAAAGATTGTCCTCGACGCTGGCTCCCGCTAGTGTGATTTCAGGTCACCCCAGACAAGCTAAATTAAGGTAAAGCAAAGACATCCACTTAGTATAAACCACAAGAATATTAGATATCCTCCCGTGACATTTAAGAGTGTCCACCCCTTTTTCTCAGAAAACCACACATAGTCGGCTCAAGCCCTCTTAGTCCCCGTAACCATTTCTGTACTATCGTTTACTCTGTCTTAACAGATCCATTAATTCCTATTGTCTAAATCTCACTTTAAGTTTTTCTTGCTATTCTTCTGTTACTTCTCTCTGTTCTGTGTGAACTGTGCCTTCCAGGTCACCAGAGACAGAGCCTACAGAGACACCCCAGGAGAGCTAAATAACAGACTGACAGCCGAGCCGTTAGCACCAACCGTGACCTACTAGGCTCCGGTCCTGTCAAAATCTTGATTTAGGCCCTGCGCTGACCTAAACAATTTGTCCCTACCTAACTGTCTGCATCAGTTAGTCAAAGTACCGTAAACGGCATCGCCGTATTAAGGGTATAAGCGCATAAATTGTAGAACAAATTTGCATTTGGTCTGTTTGTGTTTGTGTGTGTTGTGCTCCTCTCGCCTGCAGTAAGCCAGCATGTCCCGGTCTCCCAGCCCCGCAGCCCACTGGGACAGCCTTGAGACATGGCTGAAGGCCATGACAGCCACCGTCCTGCCCGAGGATACCGGCGACTCCGAGCCCCGGAACCAGCGCAGCTGGACACCGACCTGGACCTGCTGATGAGGCACGACCCAACCCAAAGCTACAGCCACAAAGAATGGGCCCGAATCGTGGGAAACCTGGCCCACACACTCGTCGCACAAGCCCGCCTTCACGAGAGACACGCCATCGACCTGGAACAGGAGACGGCAACTCTACGTCTCCAAGCGGAGGAGGCCCGGCGCGACCAAGCAAAGACCCAAAGTCGGCTAGACCAGCTACTACTCGAGAACGAGGAGCAGGACGAGGAGGAAACGGACCCAGAGTCACGGAAGGAAGTAGAAGAACTTCAAACTGCTCTGGAAAACCTTCGTCTAGACACCGACCAAAAGGAACTGAAAGAGAGAAAAGCCAGAGAGACACTCACCGAAAAACTGCAACAAGGTGAACCTCTCCTTGAGAGAGCAAACAATGAACTAAAAGAAAGAGACGCCAAAGCCAAAGCCTGTGAGAAACACTTAAAGGCGGCCAGAGCTGAAATTAATGAACTTATCCAGCAAAAAGAACTTTATAAAGATGAGCTCGACGCTGTCCACCGTGAGTTAAAACACTCTTATAAACTTCAGAGTGACCGGGAAAGGGAGACACACACTACCAAGTTCTCCCTGACCGGTCAGTCTGCACACTTCAGCCAAGAACACAGAACGGTGAAAGGAGACGGACATCCACCGTCCCAGACATCAATGGACAGCCTGCAAGAGCCCTCGCCCTCAGGAAAAGGAGGTGCGTCACAGCCAACCCCTGCCATTTACCACGGCATGGCCTTTAAAGAACTTGACAAGCTTGCTAGGAACATTCCTACTTTCACGCCAAATCCTGCTGGAGGCCACGATGTGCACGCCTACTTGAAAGACATTGACTTCCACTTATACACTGTTCCCCATGTCACCCCGTGGGACAGATTATACCTGCTTCGGATTACTTCGAGTCGGGACGTACGCAGTTTTCTGGATCGCCAACCAGATACCGTCAAAGCGGATTACCAACAGCTGCGACAGGCGTTCATCAGGGAATTCTCTGATCCAGACACCGATCAAGGACTCATCACCGCGATGAGCCTCAAGCAGGCAAGACTGGAAACGCCGCAGGCCTTTTACACTCGCCTCCGACAAGCATACTTCGGGGCACGGAATGATCCCGGGATGGAGGAGGACTTTAACTTCAGAACTTTGTTTCTCCGCAACCTGCATCCCACTGTGAGCCATCACTTAGGGGTCCTGGCCTGTCCTCGCACAATGTCTACCCAGCAACTGAGGGACCTCGCCCACAAGGCGTTTATCAAGCAGAAAATTGTTTCTGAAAAGACTGTAAAAACTCCCTCTATCTGCCCTATCACTGATCAGCATCCAGAGCTGTCACTAGAGGGCACCACACGACACCACCCTAACAGACTTTCTAATAACGAGCCAAGACCGTTTCAGGCCAGCAGAGGGCGACGCAGCTACGAGGGTGCTCGTCCTAAGCATCAGGGCGAGCGCCCTGAAAGATCATACAGCAGCCCACGGCACCCCCACACCCAAAAAGGGGGGGCCACCTGGGAAACCAGCCGACGGCCCAGACAGAGCCGGACTCCAGCGACAAGAACGTCCAGTCCAGACAGCCCGCAGCGAACTCCCTCTCGGCAGGCCTCTAGCAGATCCAAGCCCAAATCCAAGCCTGCTGCAAAAGAAAACAGTGAGTCCACGTCAGAGACCGCAGAGATCCTGAAGATCCTAAAAGGGCTTCTTCAAAAGAAAACTGACAAAGAGGACAAGCCAGACTCTGCGTGACTAAGGGTAAGGATTAAAACCCTTCCTGACAGCCCTCCTACTGAGCCAAGCACCACGAACACTGTTCTCCTGACACAGACCACAGAACCAACTGTCATAACACCAAGTGACAGTGACACCCACTCACTGCTGTCAACAACCGCACATCCAGAAGCGGACAATCCAACACAGCATACCAGGGAGAAAACCCCAGAGATACCAGAAAGTGCTGTTTTGGTCGTGTGTCTCCCCAACGAATCCCAAGACACTGACCCTAACTGTTTATCGATCGCCACACAAGCCCCCACATTAAAGCTCCTAGGGAACCTGGTCGAAAAAGGACTAGCACGCAAACTTTATCTCTCTATCACATTGGAAAATGTGGTGAGGCTCGAAGCTCTGGTCGACACCGGATCGGACCTCACTTTGATATCAGCTGAACTCTTTGAAAGACTCAGTTTTGAAGCTAACAGACAGAACAGAACTCTGAAATCTCAGAATTGTGAGCTGAATGTGCGATCTTACAGCCAAACTGACATCCGGCTTGAACAAATAGCTCCCCTTCACTTAACCCTTGGTCACATGAGCTTGATACACCCCGTGTACATTTCACAGATGAACACGTTTCCCCTTCTCATCGGCAAAGATCTACTAGATCGCTTCGAGCCCCTGCTGGACTTCAGACAACTGAAGATTTGGGCTCAAGTGCGAGAACCTCTCCCCTGTCAGCCACCCAGGTCAACTGAGCCAGACTGTCAGGTCACGGGAACTGTCACCGCCAGCCATGGGAACACAGGCTCTGCACCTGAGCGAGATTCAAGTTCGTTACTCTGCACTTTTCAACTCCCCAAAGACTCTGAGTCCTTCTGCCCCAAGGTCACCACCGACCTGCAGCTGAATGGTGTAACCACTACTGACATTGTACTCGCCCTATGGGCCGACAATTGTGCTATCAGCCTGTCACTTTTCAACGAGCTAATTAAAGTCACACCAGACCTTCCTTCTGCAAGCAAACGCACACGTTTCCCTTTGAACTCATGCCCATCAAACCTGGTGACTCCAAAAGGTATCTGTGCTTTGAACTTGAACTGGAACCATCGGTGCCTGACTCATTACTTCTTGATCCTTCCGGACCTGCCCCACGATGTTTACATTGGAGCAGACATTCTGATTCGCCTCCAGGCGCATGTGGATTTTATTAATGAGGTACTTTGGGCCCCACTGACTTTACAAACAGCTGTTGTTACTACACGCACTGACAATCTTCTGTCAGGCCAAACCATCCCAGAGGTTTGCACTCTAATCAGCGAACAGGCAACTGTAGTACCTGCGTACACCAAAGGGGTCGCTGTTCGGCTCAACATACGACGTGGCCAAACCCTAAACAACACACTGGGTTTCTTTCAACCTTCACCCGAATGCGTTGAACTTGGACTCACACTTGAAGCCACACCCCTCACTGAATTGTCATCTCGTGCAGTCTACATCCTTTTCAACAACTGCATAGCAGTGGACATTGCAATTCCAAAAGCCTATCGGCTAGGATGGCTCGTGAGCTATGATTTTCCTGATTTTGAACTGACTTTACCTGTCATTGGGCCTATTCCAGCTTCAATGATACCAGAAGGATGCACAGGCGACACACTGCACACAGCACCCTTCAAAATCATCTCCATCGCCTCAGTCATGCCGATGGACAAAGATCAAGTCTGCAGAACGGAACTGACGGAGGACCAACACCTTGCCGTGTACACAGTTTCCAAACAGCCTATCTGCCAGATTGAAACACCTGCTGCACCCACGCCTGCAAACACCACGAGCGGTTCACCCACAGAGGAGCCATATCCAGGATTTGAGTCTCAAGTTCAGCAAATTCTAAAAGACGCCGACGCAATCAAAGAGGATGCAGATCGACAAAGACTCAGACAAGTCCTTTACAAATTCAAAGCGTCATTTGCCAAAGACTCTCTAGACTGTGGTCTCACTCACCTTCACACCGTGCGCATTCCAACGCACCCTGACGCTCCTCCCACCTTTGTCAGACAGTACAAGATCCCCATTGCATCACATGAACCGGTGCAAGAAATTATTGACTCTATACTTCAAAAAGGTGTAATTCGCCCATGCAATAGCACCTGTTCTGCTCCTATCTGGCCGGTAATTAAACCGAATGGCCGGTGGCGCCCCACGATCGACTACCGCAAGTTGAATCAACAGGTACCACTGTCACGATGGCCTATGACCCAATTGCAGCAGGAGATACCCAGAATCAGAGGAGCCACAATCTTCTCTACGCTCGACGTAGCTTCAGGTTTCTGGACCCTGCCGGTACATCCAGAAGACCAGCACAAGCTAGCTTTCACGTTCGGTAACAGACAATTTACTTTCACCAGGTGCCCTTTCGGCTATGCCAACTCACCCGCTGAGTTTAACATCTTCCTGAACAAAGCATGCCCCGATGCGAGAATGAGAGGAAATCTCATCTATGTGGACGACGTGCTGATGAAGAGCACAACAGTTACCGAGCACCTGGCAGAAATAGACTATGTTTTGAACCAGTTAACAGCTGCAGGCGCCAAGATCGCCCTCCACAAAGGTCAATGGTGTCGAACCAAGGTCAACTACGTGGGACTGCTGATCGGGTCGCAAGGCATCGAACCACAGTCCAGCCGCATACAAGCTGTTCAAAACATCAAACCACCCACCAACCTTTCAGAACTGCGAAGCTTTCTGGGGGTGTGTAACTACTCACGGCAGTTCATAGAAAGCTACTCAGACATTGCAAAACCTCTAACTGCCCTGCTAAAAAAAGACTGCCCTTTTGTCTGGACACCCGTCCAGGACAATGCCATGAATGAGCTGAAACGTCATCTGTGCACAGCTCCATGTCTGGCCTACCCTGACCCACAAAAAGAATTCTACTTAGAAGCGGGATTCTCCAACCACTGTCTCAGCGCTGGTCTGTACCAACGACACGATCAAGACAAAAGAGTTGTAGCGTATGCCAGCAAGACACTCCTTCCACCGGAGACTAAATTCTCAGACTGTGAAAAAGCGCTGCTTTGCACTGTATGGGCCATACAACGGTTCTCCAACTACATTGGAGCTCAGAAAGTTATCATAGAGACTTGTCATCAGCCTGTCATGTTCCTCAACAGCCAACGCATCCGCGATGGCGTGGTCACCAATTCCCGCATCGCCACGTGGTTAATGGCCCTCCAAGGGCGCAATGTCGAAGCACGGTATGCCCAGAACCACAAATCTGCGCTAGGCAACGGCCTGGCTGCCTGCCAGAACTGCACTGATAACGCACCACCTGTAACGGCTAATGTGGAAGAACCACAACAGCAGACATGTCACAGATACTTCGATGACAACACGTGCCAAGGTATGCCCACAGCTTACGTCGATGGATGTTCCTACAACCAAGAGGGCATCCGCCAAGCTGGTGCGGGTGTGTTATGGGTAAATGATCTGCCATGCCCACCACAACACTTCAAGCTGGGGCCTCAGTCATCACAATATGCTGAGGTGGCAGCGATTCTCATAACTATGCAAATCGCAGCGACACATAACATCAAAGAATTCCTTATCTGCACAGACTCGAACTATGCCAGACTAAGTTTCACATGCCACCTTCCAGGGTGGAAACAAAATGGCTTTAAGACGTCAAACAGCAAGCCTGTCAAACACCAACACTTGTTTCAGGCATGTGACGACCTGACTAGACAACATGACATGATTGTCTACTGGAAGAAGGTGAAAGGCCACTCCAAGCAACCGGGCCTCGACAAGGACCTAAATGACCAAACCGATGCCCTTGCCAAGACTGGCGCACTGCACGGTAACATATGGTCACCTCCAGCCCAACCACCAGCCTTTGATGTGACAGTGCTAACCCGCAGCAAACGAACTTTTCCTGCCGCACTGCCTGCTTCCCAGCCTCTCACTCTGACTCCGCAAATGTCAAACAACGACATAGCAGACATGCAAGCCTCTGACACGTCCATAAAGACTTTTCTAAACCACCTCTCTGACCCCTCCAACCACCCACTCACACCGTCTGATCTCACTGACGACCCGTGCCTCAGACGGCTGCATGACATCAAGCACATGCTGCGTGTCATTCACAACATTCTGTGGTATGCACCTGAGGACAACACAGCGCCAAGGCTTGTGATCCCTCAGTGCCTAAGGGGGGTGATGCTAATGTACGCTCATGATGCGCCATGTGCTGGACACCACGGTACCCGTGCCACCTATAAGACACTGAAGCAAGTAGCGTATTGGCCCCGCATGCAAGAACACGTGGCGGAATATGTCAAAGAATGTCTAATTTGCTGTCAGTTCCAACCTGCAAATCCGAATCACAGAGCTCCACTGCAACGCAGAAGAGTCACATTCCCCTGGTCAGACCTCCAAATCGACTGGGTAGGAACTCTGCCAAGGTCAACAAGGGGCAACAAGTACTTCCTCACAGTCGTGTGCCAGTTCACAAAATGGGTTGAATGTCTTCCAGCAGCCAATGACACCGCCCAGACCACGGCATACCTTCTGATGAATCACATCTTCTCCAGATTCGGATTGCCAATGAGTGTCAACTCAGACAGAGGTACCCACTTTACAGCTGAGATTATGCAGCAGATCTGGAAACTCCTGGGGGTCCACGTTCAACTACATATCAGTTTTTCACCGATCTCATCTGGCCAAGTTGAACGTTCTAACAGGACTGTGGTCAGTATGCTGAGAAAGTATGTGGCCGCCAACCAGAAGGACTGGGATGTGAAACTCCCGCTGGTGTTAATGGCCCTCAGAGCCACGCCCCAGGACTCAACTCAGGTGTCTCCCTTTGAACTAATGACTGGACGACAGATGACACTGCCACTGCACCTGTTGTATCAGCCAGGGGACTCCAGTCTCATCACAGCCTGCACCACTCATCAGTACCTCGATGAGCTGCACCAGCATTTGAAATCAACCTTTGCTTTCGCCCAACAACAGCTTCAAAAGAGCGCAGAGGGCCAGAAAGCCTACTATGACCGGAAAGCGTCACACCAGGAACTAGCCGTGGGTGACAGAGTCTGGTATTACAGCTTCGCACAGCCACCACGCACAGCCTCCCAGCGGCTGTCAAAGAAATTCCTGCCCCACTGGACAGGACCTCTTGAAATTGTTGACAAACTGTCCCCAGTGGCGTACCGAATCCAATTGAGCCGGGGACAGAAAGACCCAGTGCTCAAATGGGTTCACCGCAACCAAATTAAGAGACATTCTGCTGCTGGCAGAGAAAGGCGGGGAGGGGCCAATACAAACTAACCTGCTTACCATCCTAGGAGCGAAACGACTGTCCTGCCAACGCCAAGGACAACTCTCGCTGACACACTGCTTCTCTCTCTCTCTCCCTCTCTCTCCACATCTCCCCTTTCACCTCTAATAGGATGCTGCTATGGTTTGCAATCTTCTGCCTTCAGTCGACCAGAGGACAACCGCCACCTGACGTCATCACACCCGGCCCGTCGACAGGCATCGTGCTGAGAGAGCAACCAGGCCTCCTGATCACCAACTGTCGGACCCACACCCAGAAGGTGTACGTTCGACTCGACCCCCGCAACGTGTACAGAGCACATTACCCCAGCGCAGTAGCCCAGTACAGCTGGGCCGGAGCCCGGTGGACAGAGGATGCCATCGCCCACGCCGAGGCCGACGTCAGACACATGCTAAACCAACTTGAAAAGATGACCGTCACCCAAGCGGAATTAGGCGGACACAACCGCCGCCCCAAACGGTTCCTTGGAGCCCTCCTGGGAGCCGCAGCTGCAGTGGGAACTCTGTTCAACATTGGTATGTCAAGCGTCAACGCTGTTAACCTAGCCACCGTGAGACGACATGTGGCTGAAATCCAGACAGAGATTCCCCAGTTAAAAGAGCAGCTCACCGTGCAGAGTGCTTCTCTGCAGACCATCGGAAGGACCTTAAAGGGAACTGTGGTCATTCTCAACACCCACAGCGTCATGCTGAACCAGACTGTGAATTCCATGAAACAGCTGTTCACTGTTTTCCAAAATGACTTTGTCCAAACTCAGCTGGTCACCGCCCTGATGACGGACATGTTAAGGGAGGTGAGCTCCTCCATTGACAGCCTAGCCATGGGTAGGATCCCACCCTACCTCATACCTCTGAGCCTTGTCCAGAACGTGCTGGCTTCCGCCATCACCACGCCAGCTGATCCGCTCCAAGTACACCTGGCCTATTCTCTGGGCAGCGCCATCCCACTCTATGTCGACCCAGAGCAGAGAGAAATGGGATTCCTCCTGAACTTACCCATCATCGAGTCAAGCCGAATCTACAGACTCAAAGACATTGTCAACGTCGGGTTTTGGAAAGGTAACACGCACATCAAGATCCGCACTCCAGAAGTGGTAGCCTACCACGACAGCGATCCTCAGCTGTACCTGGCTCCAAACCTGCACATGTGCACCTTGACGAAAGACATTCATTATCTGTGCCCTAGCAAACCATTCCTTAGAGACAACACTGATGGAATTTGCGGACTGCAAACCATGTCCAGCGACAACCGCTGCCCTGCCGAAGCTAAGCCTCGCATACAAGTGGAAGAAACCCGAGCAGAGATCATCGGTGACCGGTGGCTTGTCAACACTCCGGTACTCACTGCCACTCTCACCTATGACCAACATGACACCGCTACCCGTGTCAGCCTACTCAACCAGAGCATGTGGATTCAAGTACCTAAAGGTGCCATCCTCCACGTAGACAAACTGGCATTGTATCATCTTCCGAGCCACGAGTACGAAACAGAATTGGAAATTCCCTCTTTCTTCAAAGACCACAATTTCACCCTGAGTCCAGAGCTGGAGCTGGAAATTGAGACAGGGGGGTCACAGCTAATTGACATTGCTCCTCTTGACTCCGCCCTACAAGCTTTGTCTCGACAGCCCACTTTGACTGCTTCACCTGTTGCCCGAGCCTGGACCGCAGCCGACACTGCGCTCTGCCTCTCTATGGTAGTCAGTCACATCCTAACATTGGGCTTGGCTTTCATCCTGTACAGGAGACTCAACGAGACACGAGCATCTACCGTCAGGCTCTCCAAAGCCGTGTCCGGAGGCTTCCGACGAAACCCCCGAAAGGAGGATAACACGCAAGAAGCCGCCGGTAACCTCATTGAGCTATGCCCTCAGCCCTGATAATCACCTGTTATCCGAATTCATGATTCACCTTCCATCCTCCCATGCAATGATTGTCGGCAGACGATCTCTCCGCAGGGACATCATCTCCCGAAAGGGGGGAAAACTGTAGAGACTCGGGAGCTTTCATTAATTCTCTGTTATTGAGTCACGAACTCGCAACCAATTTAAATCCAGAACAAAGGGACCTAACTTTAACAGACATTCCTAAAAGGCCATGTGGTCAGCCCTCGGAACCTCTATCTCCCGAACTGGCGTCTTCAAGTCTAGAAAGTACACCCTAAAGGTGTCATCTACGCTGACAAATTGTCTTAAGTGTTCCCCAAACAGCGGTTTCTTTCGCTTGAGACAACACCCAGGCCATCTTCTCCCTCCCAGCGGAAATCAGGGGGGAGAAGCGCAAAAACAGATGCTCCTTTGTCTGTTTCCCGCCGAGCGCAACACGCGTTCACACCCACGTCCCCGCACACACGCACATACATATGAACTCTGATTTCCTATCTGTAAATCGTTACTAAAATATATTTGCTGTTTTAAATACATGTAAAAGAACTGTAAGTGTGCAAACTTGTATTACGAATGTTTTCAGGAATGTACGATCCTTATGAATGCCTGAATGTGTGCCTCCAGATGTAACTCTGTAATAGTACATCTGTGATGTGAAATGTTTGATATCGTTGTAATCCTACAAATCTGATCCATCTATTAAGCTGTATATCCATATCGTGAAATGTATAACTACATGCATATGCTATTACCAAAGTAAGCTTAATTTTCTACTTGGTCATAAATTCATATTACCGCTGATCTCCACCCCAATCAGGGGGCGTGCGCGCTCCTCGATATGGGATGCTATCATTGGCCGGCGCGCCTTACCCAGGCGTGCCCAGCTCATCTTTAAATTCTCCAACACAGAGACAATCTCTCTCTGTCCGTGTGTATCCTGTTCCTGTGTATTCTTTGTAATCTTCGTATTTATTTTAATGTTCCTGTTTTACTTTAACTTCGTTTCATTTTGCGCATAGCTAGTCTGTTCTTAGTGTTCTCGTCTCCCGACTGAGACCTCCACGTGCGTTTCGTAAGTCTTGTCAGCACTCCGGTGAAAAGACTCTCTTCACGCATACAGAACTAAGCCAGAACGTTTGAATCTCCCGCGAATCAACCACGCTTGGAGTCAAAGAAACCCCCCTCCATCTCTCTGGACGCCGCCCGCACACCAAGAACTTACAGGTCTGAATGCAAAAACTTGTTCAAACCAAATTTTAGACGTTGTAAAGTATATCTCCTGTGGCTGTCTCTAAAGGGTTTACTCTAAACTGTGCTAGCAATTGTATTTTCCTTGTGTTTTCTTTTCTTATTGTTTTATTTCATTTTGTTTAACCTATATCCTGAAACTGTAGTCTAGTTCATTCATTAAACCTCATTTTATACTTTATTGACTCTGTGGTTGTTGCTCGTATAACAAAGCCTCTTTAATATAAAAGATCCTAGCTACAATCTGATAATCGTTTAAGTGCACAAAACATTGTCAGTTAATTTAAGCTAAAATAGACCATAAGTCATTTGCATCCTCTAGCCTGAAGACACGGCGGACGTGTGAATGAGCGAGGAGGGGTCAAATGCTTTGGTATTGTTGAAGATCAGCCATTCCTCTGTGTAGGATGTATATTAATAATTAACCATAATTTGTTGTGTTTAATTGTTATATACTTACCCTGAACAGACGGGTACGCTGTACACCCCTTCGTGGGGAAGTTATTAACGTAAGGACCCGGTTCAAACTGTATTCAATAATTTGTTGATCATAGATTAATAGTTATTGAATATCTATCCCCAAACTTAAAATTGATAAAGAGCTTATGGACCGGAAACCCTACACGGGACATGACGAAATGGGCGCGAAGCGCCCCCATTCGTCATTGCGTCACGCAGTGCCTCACTCGATAGGCTGCAGCTTTTCCAGCAAGGCAGCCAATGGGCACGCGAGCTGTCTCGCCCTTGTCTGCTTGCTGCTGCAAAGCGTTTTGCATTGATTAAAAATTAAGGATAATTTTTGGCTTCAATATCTCGAGGAAAAGAGTTTTCCCCATAGCGTAAGATATTACGCAGTACTCGTTCCCTCTCTAGAGAGAACCGAGGTTACGTTAGTAACCGAGTACGTTTCCCCCAAAGAAGATAAAAGAATACATTACATCTCTGAAGATCTCAGCAGAGGAGGATTAAAACAACTCCACAAACAGCATAACCAGCTTCACTTTGACTGTCATAAAGGACAGTCTGACATAAATGACATATTGACTTTTTCATCATAAATGATAAAAAATCCGACAGTTCCCCAATAAACTCTTTCCCACATAGCAATATTGCAATATTTAAAAAAACAAAAAAAAACAAAAAAAACCTGAGCTCAGGTAATGACTGTTACCGGATTATGGTTTTAAAACCATCATGACAAAAACTGATGAAATAATTTGAATCTAAACAAATCTAACAGTTTTGTTGTGCCATTAATACTGGGCACAACAAGTATTAATGGCACATTAATACTTACCATGTAAGGTACCTTACAAACCCTGAGTTACTGCTGCATGAGAGCAGCAGTATTATAAAAATCAGTTTGAATATTTTAACAGACAAGCACAAAACCCTTAATGACACAATGACACACAGATATCAACAATCAGCACATGAATCTCAACAATGATCACAATAAAAATTACCTTGCTGGGTACCAGCAACTATTTGTTTGTACTAACAAATCTCCCAGCATGCATTGCAGCATGAATAAATTATGCAGCTGAATTGTCCTATTATTTTGTTTAATTCTAAATATTTGCTTTTATTTTTTAGCTGTTGTTTTTGTTGTGACATTTAGTAGCTTTTTGGGATGTTCAGAGTTGATCTGGTTATTTGAATATTTTGTTGACTGTCACCAAAAACCTAAAAAAATATTTGTCATTTGCCTGCATTACTGTGTTGTGTGTTTGGTACTGTGATATAGTGAAATGTGTTCTCTCTAAGATTCAAATGAACACCAAATTTGGAGAAAAAAAATAATATTTTTTTGGGCTGGAGAAGATTTGTTCTTCATTTTTACAGTTCCTCTTGACATGCCCCTTTTAATAAAGGGGTTTAATATAGTGCTTACTTAATGAACTTGATAAAGAATCAATGGAGCGGCTTTCTCTATTTGGCCCTTTCTACACTGTGTTTTCTGGGCCAGCTGATGAATTGTACCTACATTCAAATTAGATAATTCTTACTTTTTTTCTGCTTTTTGTCTTAACAGGGCTTATAAAACCATTGAGAATGAGGACCTCAGATTTCCTTTGATATATGGCGAAGGAAAAAAGGTAACAGATTAGAGAGTGGGATGGAAAAAAATAAAGCAGAAAATGCAAATGAACACAGGAGATTACAACTATCAGAAGTGTAAAAAAAAAGTTAAAGGGGTGGTTTACTGCTTTTTTTTCTTTGCATGATTGTGTTTATGGGGTGCAATATAACATGTATTCATGGTTTTTCTTTTTTTAAAAGTCTTATTTTTCATAAATTTCACATTTATTGTAAGCCGCTTTCTCCTCTGTCATTTGAACAACCGGTTTACTTCCTGATTCTATGAAACCACTCCCTCAGAAACAGGCAGTGGGCTCAGATTGGTTAGTTTGGGCTGGTGTGTTGTAATTGGCTAAACTACATAGCGCACGTTGTCCGGAACCGCCACGCCCCTTGCCTTTACGGGCATGAGTCTCATGTGCTCCATGTAAACAATGGAGTCGATACTGCCGTATCAGTTTGAGCCAGAATCAGACCCAGAAAGCGGCGATGAAGAGAGTCAAGCAGGGCTGTTACAAAACGTTTCTGAATGGTACGTTTTTGAATTATTATTATTCTATTCTTCTATTATTACATAAGAAGTTTGATAGCCTGTTATAATTGAAAATGCTACTGCTGCTTGTTAGCTTTTTGAGATACGTTTTTATCTTGATTAAACATTTTAAACAAATGATTACATGAGTAATACAGTTTTTTAAAGTTATTGTTTTATCGATATAATGAACAACCGTTTAGCTATTAACAAAACTTAGTTTACTCGGTGTATCGTTTTCTTAGCATCGATATAACTGGCTACTATAAACAAACACTGTTGACATTGATCACGTTCATGATCAAATCGAAAAACTACGTCATAAAGTAGCTATACATGGCAAATACATTTACAAAATCTATATGATTACAAATTCAGGTCCAAAATGTTTGTACGCGTTTGCCATAGAAACATGAAATAGCATAACAAGTGACTATAAAGCCAGCGCTGGCATTTGTTTACGTCCTTGATAAAACGAAACCACGTCTAAAATTATACAAATACGTTTAAAATTATCAAGTCTTACTTACAGGTTGTGGCCCAACAACTGCTGCCTCTGGTTTTAACGTTGGAACAGCTTCAGGTTTTAGCAACAGTTTCTTGTGGAATCCGGTATTGAATTGTTGGAGATTCAGGAAGCTGTCTTCAGTGAAATGTGCCGCACAAAGAGCTAAACTACGATTGTAATCGTCAGAAACATAATCAAACATAAATTGTAGCCACTGTTGACGAACTAAAGCGTCTGTAGGAAGCCCGAACACAGAAGAGCTACAGCTGGATGAAAATAACACACTTTCGACGGCATGTTTAGCTCTACCCTGTAACTCTTCCTCTTCGGCAAAGCCGCAGAAATATGATCGTGCCCTTTTTTGCGTATTCCGGAGGAAGGGTTGATGCAAATGTATGGGTTAGTGACGTCTAAAACCCAGCTGTAGTCCCAATCGAGTCGTTTTTGTAGGCATTTACACTTCCTGATTTTTAAAAGACGATATCTCTGCTTACATTGAACTTTCAGCGCTGCAACTTTGCAGATAATGTTCATGCACCAACAGCAACATTACACACTATGTAAAATGAAAAAAGTGAAATCGCAATCAACCACCCCTTTAAGTCAAAGAGAAATAATTGGATAGGATAGTTTCTGCTACATCACCTTGCTATTGCAGGACTACTCTGTGCAATGCTGTATATGAAACGTATCACTTATCTGCCACTCAAAGTGGATACCACTCCTATTTCATGGATGGATGCTCTCCAGCTCCAAGGCATTATAGAATTTTCAACCATAATGGATATGTTTAAACAGATTGCAGATATGCCTGGCTTAGTCAAAGAATCAAGAGATATCAGGAGACAGACATTTCTGTTTAATAGTTTATTTTTTGTAATATAATTAATCATATATAATTATATACATGTATGACAGTACAGTATGGTTATACAAATTTACTTATTTGATTAGTGACCAGAAAAGAAAACAGAATCTTAAAGGGATAGTTCACCCAAAAATGAAAATTCTTTCATCATTTACTCACCCTCAATTTGTTCCAAACCTCTATGTGTTTATTTGTTCTGCTGAACACAAAGGAAGATTTGGAAGAAAACAGATCTCAATCCCCATTGACTTCCATAGTAGGAAAAAAAATCATACTATGGTAGTCAATGGGGATTGAGATCTGTTTTCTTCCAAATATCTTCCTTTGTGTTCAGCAGAACAAATAAACATAAGGTTTGGAACAAATTGGGGGTAAGTAAACGATGATAGAATTTTCATTTTTGGGTGAACTATCCCTTTAACTATCATCTTAACAAACATCAGGTTTTGATTTTTTTTTTATCCATTGCATCTTGTCTTCACAGACATTTTCCATCTTGTCCTCACAGGGCATTTTGTGTAATGCATTACACAAAACAAATGCCACAACATTTTCAAATTCTAAGAATTTTACAGTATAATTTGTATTATAAGTTGTGATTATGCTAACATTTCCTATGTGTGTACCAATCTTTATTATAAACTGTGTACCAAACTTCATTATGAACCTCCTGTATAAAAGCATTTAATTTTATTTATAGCTATGTTGAGACAATTAACAAAAGAAGACAAACATTTTTAACCCTTAGGAGAAGACTATTATAACATGTATGTGGCTACATTTTAAAGAAAGCCAAAGTGTCAAAAATAAAAGGCACTTGGAATGTAGAAAAAAACATAAAAGGCACTTGGAATCTGGTGGAAACTCTGACGGGAATAATTCTGGCAGATTCAAAACTACAAATGAATCAGAAGATAAGTTTATAAATGTGCCAACAGCTTGCATATAAGCTGCTGACGGTATATCTTATCTAGCTGACAGTATATCTTACAGTATTATCAATATCTTAAATGTAGCAAATTAGCTCAAAAGGGAAATATTAATAATGAATTATAACTTGTCATAATTAGTTATAAATATTTGTGTAGCTTTATGTACTTTATGTAGCTGAATTAATATTACAATCAATTAATCAGTTCATCCAGCGAACACTCAGTAGCCTCTGATTCATCTAGAGAGAGAAAACAATAGATTCCATGATCTGAGTCTAGAGCCTGTGAGGCGGCAGCAGATGTGACCACATTCTGAGCCTCCAGTCTGTGAGGAAACAGACATTACCAAACACTACGTTCAGAGTCTTCGACCAGCGAGACAATAACAGATGCAGCACGTTCCAAGTCTCCATGCCAGAGAGACAAAAGTGGATTGACCTACTGTAGGTCTGAATGTTTGGCCCAGAAAGGCAGAAGACAAACAGATATTTGCAACAAGGTTAAGCTCCGGAGACTGAGCAAACCTTCACTTCAAGTTTCCTTCATCTGCGTGTTCCAGATTTTAGGACCCTTTGGTGCTCCAGGAGATCAGCATCCCACAGATCCTCGTGTTCAAGGTTGTTGAAACCAATTCCATCAGCCATCAGACTGCTCAATCAACCACTTACATATCAATTCCCCAAATCTTTTTTTAAAAACCTTGGCTTTGTTTAACATTATCAGTATATGATTTTCTAATTTACATTAGAGGTAATATAGCTGATGCTAGTAATAACAAATAATCTTTAATTTATTTGTTTGACGCATAATAAGTTTCTTCAACCTGCTCACTGCTTTCTGCCAGGGTCTGAAGTGTGCCACCAGATGGTGATTTATGACGACGCAGTCCGTTTGGAGAGTTTCATTCAAAAGGCCATCCATATTTCCCGAAGTCTATCTGCCTGCTCACTGGAAAAACCTGCTTCGCATCCTCCTCCCATCCAACCACCTGTTGCCCTTCCAGCACCTGAACCCATGCAAGTAGATGCCCATCATCTCACTCAAGCGGAGCTTCAAATACGACTTCTGAACCGCCTATGTCTGCATTGTGGGGGAGAAGGCCACATCAACACAAGCTGTCCTATCCAACCACCACACCCAGCGGTGAGTACTATTCAGTTTCAGCCTAAGATCGCTCCCCTCACTCGTACTCCTGTCTAAATTCTAACCTTTAAACTCACTGTTTCAACGAAAGCTCTCATCAATTATGGGTCTGCGGGGAACTTTATCTCGCACCAACTTCTCCAAAGGCTCAACCTCCAGAGGAAACGTTGTTCCCAGGAACAATGCCTCCATGATACACCATCCTTGGCAAGCCACTGGGCCGTGGTCGCATTCGTCACTTCTCCCCCACCGTGACGCTCCGCATCGGCTGCTTGCATGAGAAGAGCTCGTTCATGGTGCTGGAAGGATCCACCGCTAACCTCATCCTGGGACACCCGTGGATGTCACAACATAATCCCAATATCAACTGAAACTCTGGAGAAATCCTGCAGTTAGTCCTGCTGAACCTCAAACTGGACACGCCTGCCTGCGCACCGCAGATTCACCCTGTGTCCGCCGGAAGTCCAATTCCATTGAAAGTCCTGAGATCGAGAGCAAGATCGAGATTCCTCCAGAGCACTGAGCGTTCTGGATGTCTTCAGTAAGTGGTTGGCAACCCAATTGACCTTTCGCCGGCCCCTCCCCCAAAACGGCCATTGTCCAATCACACATCATAGCAACCGTTACTATGTGAGCAGGTCCGTCAAGCATTCCAAGCAAGCTGGTGAAGCGGTGCGCCCACGGCGTTTGTAAACCGGACACTAGATAAGTTACCCCGAGATATTGTCTGGAGGAGTTGTGTTCTTTCCATTCCCAAAGCCGAAAACAACGTGAGCGGTGCCTACAGTGGATAAAACAGTGTGGACGGCCCCACTCCCAGTTAACTTACATGTGTCGAACATGGTTAACTCGCATGCAGCGTGCGTGAGACTGAGACACTGAGATTAACGTTATTCAAAGCAACATGGAGAAAGCAGATCAAGAGGATCCACAAAGGAAGTATGTTTTCTAAAGGCAGTAAAGGGTTGTTGTTAACATTATATTTTCGGGGGGAAATGAGCAGCAGTCACTAGCAGTGCAGACTACACTAGCAGCACTAGCAGACACCCGTAGACTACAGTTTAGAGGAGTGCACGCTCGCAATGGGGAACGCATGAAGCTTAAAGTTACTTGACAACATCAGTTCATATATCAATATCGTAACGAATAGAAAGAACTTTAAATAATGTATGGTTATCTGCATCTTTCCGTCTCTTATGTATAGTTACTTTTTAAACAGGAAAATCGCATTCAGCATGACACGCAACGCAAGCGGTTGCCGTGGTAATGAACAAGCTTGTTAAACGAATGTATAATCCTGTATCTGAGGCAAAATTACTAAATATGCAGCGCGAGTTATATATTTATAACTCCAAACAATTAGCAACTGAACCAGCTCATAAAATCTTCTTGAAGGCTGTGCTGGTTGCATTTGAGGTAACTTAACTTACAGGTCATGGGTTTCTCAGACTTCGCTTGTGACCGGTAACGTTAAGCATTAGCCTCGATAGTAGTCGTGTCTCCTTCATTGCGTATTTTTATAAACTTGAATTGAATATATCCCTCCACTGCATACTGTAACCATTTTTGCCTCGATCTGGAGGATATCGCGGAGGTATTGCTCAAAAAAAGGTCACTGACACGCACGGGTATACCTATTCCCGTCATGGCCAAGATGGCCGACTGAACTGCAGACGTGTCCGTTACTGTCCGTGTAGTCATTCTGTACATGCATTGTTACTTTACTTTTGTTACTTTTGTTACAGTTACTTTATTTATTTATTGGCCTCATCTATTCCTTATTCTTTTGATTTCTTTTTTGTTTACTTCCGACTTTTTTACTTCAACTATTTACACACAAAACAGTCGATCTCACAAACAGTCGATCTCACCTCTACGTCTGTCACCAATATTGCAATATTGTTTCTGGGAGTCGATCTGTGCTAGGTGCGCTTCACCCGGCCAAACTGCGGGCAGTGCCCGAGTCCTTTGTACTTTCTACGGTCTCACTGGATTAACAATCTACTGTTTTTGATCTCTGCACAACTTCGCCTGCTCTGCAAACTCGGGGCAGCAACATTGGTCTGGACTGCTCTTAACATCGAATGAGTCAACGGCTGTTGACATCGGCCCGCACGAGCTTGCTTTCCAGCTAGCTGGGGCCTTTGTTTACATTGCACTTGCAGAACTGGAGGTTGCCAGCCCCGTTTCACACTGCTACTGGAATTCGGTGTGAGGAACCTACCCGTATCAGAGGACGTCTGGATCACATCACCAACGTCTGATCCAAGTGAACGCGCCGTGAGTAAGCATCCCACTTCATGATTTATCTGCTGACAGTGTTTCGATCAACCAAGCGGCGGGTTGGGCCTGGGTCCTCTAGGCCATCTACGGTCTTATTGGATTGATAGACTGTTGTTCTTAAACTTGCACTAACGGGTTTTATTCTGTGAACATTGGTCACTCATTGACCTGGACTGCTCATAACATCGCTCGAATTAGCGGCTGTTGACATTGGCCTGCACGAGCCAGCTTGTCCTTTGGCTAGCTGGGGATATTGTACGAGCTGGCTCTGTTTTGTTTTATTTATCTTCGCCTCAGACTGACCACACCCGCTACTTTGATTTTACAATACGGTCCTTTAATCATTCACAGCCATCAGGCCAATTTTGCATTGGACTTCACTGTATTTCTGTATGTCTGACTTTTATTCTACAACGCAATGCTGAGCAGTGTTGTGTTTCATTAAACTGGGCCATGTACTGTTCCTGTTATCTATTTTAGTAACTCTCGTTAGTCTAGTTTTTACTTAAGTATTCAAGTTGGAAATTGATTTTTAGTGAAAAATATTATTATTATTATTATTTTTTATTTATTTTATTTTTATTTTTTATGAGCAATATGAGCTGCTTACGCTCACTGGGGTTAGCTTGTATTGTTTTGTTATACTGTAACCCTTTTAGTTTAGCTCAACAAACTTTATTCTACCCCTTCACCCCTCCCCCCACTTTCTCAAAAATCCTGACTGACCCACTTATTCATAGAGATGACAACTCCTTCCTCATCACCCAAAGGTTAGGTCTACCATCTCAGCACATTTATTTTATAATACCCCTGTCTACACATAGTGCTTTTAATATCCTATACTCTACCAAGTTGTTCCCTCTGCCTATTTATGGCACTAGACACCCTATTTTTAACAGCTTTTGTCGTATATTAATTTTATTATTACTTAGTTCTTCTGGTGACATCGAATCTAACCCTGGACCGTCAGTCAACACAGCTGTTCCTATCCCTAACAGGTTTTCTTATGCAGATTTCTGCAACCGTAAAAATCTTGGATTCATGCACATTAACATTAGAAGCCTCCTTCCTAAATTAGATTTACTTACTGCCCTTGTACACGCAGCCAATCCTGATATACTAGCCGTCTCAGAATCTTGGCTTAGAAACACCATCAAAGACTCAGATGTATCTATCCCTAATTATAATATCTACCGGCAAGATAGGTCATCGAAAGGAGGCGGAGTTATGCTATACTGTAGGAAGCATTTACAATGCACTGTCATTTTATCCAAGTCAATCCCAAAAAAATTTGAACTTCTAATGTTAAAAATTTGTGTTTCTAACAATAAATCTTTCACCGTAGCAGTCTGTTACAGACCCCCTCCGCTCCTAGATGTGCGCTTGATTCCATCTGCGAATTAATTGCTCCTCATCTATCCTCAGAGTTTCTACTGTTAGGTGATTTGAATTACGACATGCTTAACCCTACAAACAATTTATCACCTAAGCTCGATGCCCTAAACCTTATGCAGATAATCATCGAACCCACTAGATATAACCTGAATTCGGCAGACAAAGGCACTCTCATTGATATTGCCCTAACTAATCTACCCACTAAATTCTCGTCCGCTGTTTTTAGTCAGGACATTAGTGACCATTGCCTAATTGCATGTATGCACAATGGATCAGCCATTAAAAGTCCTCCCCTTATTTTATTCAAACGCTCCCTAAATCATTTTAGTGAGCAAGCTTTTTTATTTGATTTGGCCCAAGTGTCCTGGAAGAACATTGAACTTATCCCTACTGTGGAGGATGCCTGGTTCTTTTTAAAAAACGCCTTTCTTGCCTGCTTAAACAAACATGCACCACTCAAAAAATTTAGAACTAAGCTTAGATACAGTCCTTGGTATACTCCTGACTTAACAAACCTAAGCCAACACAAAAACACCTTGTGGCGTGCCGCATTAGCGTCGAAACATCCCCATGACATGCAATTGTTTAGGGAGGCAAGAAACCAGTACACACAGGCAGTTAGAAACGCTAAATCTAGTTTTTTCAAACAAAAATTATCTTCCTGTGGTACGAACAATAAAAAATTCTGGGACACAATAAAGTCTATGGAAGGTAATAATACTTCCGCCCAGCTGCCCACCGCTTTAAGATTTGAAAACACTGTCACCACTAAAAAGTCTGACATTATAGAGAACTTTAACAAACACTTTGTAAGAGCTGGACACGCTTTCCACCTGTCACCTTCTGATACAGCTATAAACCTACCACAGCCCATAGTTCCTCCAGTCAGTCTGACACTCTTTTCTTTTACCCATATCCAGATAGTTGATGTTTTGAGGGAATTACAAAATCTCGCTCCATCCAAATCAGCTGGACTGGACAACTTAGACCCCTTATTTTTAAAATTGGCTGCTCCGGTTATTGCTACACCAATAACTGCCATTTTTAATCTCTCTCTTGACACTTCTTATATCCCGAAAGACTGGAAAGTTGCTGCTGTAATCCCTATTTTCAAAGGGGGAGACAATTTAGACCCCAATTGCTACAGACCAATTTCTATTCTACCGTGTCTTTCTAAGGTTTTTGAACACCTGATAAACAAACAGATCACTAACTATTTTGAATCTAACCATAGCCTCTCCGATATGCAATCGGGCTTCCGAGCTGGTCGAGGGTACACCTCAGCCACACTCAAAGTCATAAATGACATTATATCTGCTATCGACCGCAAACATTACTGTGCAGCAGTTTTTATAGACCTGGCCAAAGCTTTTGACTCCGTCAATCATACCATTCTTATTGGTAGGTTAAAGAGTCTGGGCCTTTCAAATCACTGCCTCGCCTGGTTCACTAATTACTTCTTAGACAGATTCCAGTGTGTCAAATCTGAGGGCTTGCTATCTAGCCCACTGGCTGTCTCCATGGGGGTGCCACAAGGCTCAATTTTGGGCCCCATACTTTTTTCCGCCTACATTAACGACGTGGCCTTGGCCGCAGGTGACTCTTTGATACACCTATATGCAGATGATACTATTCTGTACACCTTCGGGCCATCTATGAACACTGTACTAAACAACCTTCAAGCAAGTTTCAATAGCATACAAAATTCATTCCGCGGTCTTCAACTATTATTAAACCCTAGTAAAACTAAATGCATGATTTTCAATCGATCTCGCTCTGCACCTTCATACACAGATCAAATTTCTACTTTGGACGGTTTTGTTTTGGAGATTGTTGACACTTATAAATACCTAGGTATTTGGTTAGACTCTTCTCTCTCTTTCCATACCCATATTAACAAACTCCAGTCAAAAATCAAATCCAGGATCAGTTTTCTTTTCCGTAACAGAGCTTCTTTCACCCTCCCTGCTAAATATGCTCTTGTGAATACGACTATTCTTCCCATCTTAGATTTTGGTGATGTGGTCTATAGATCTGCTTCTAACACTCTACTTAGAAAGTTGGATGTACTATACCACTGTGCTATACGCTTTGCCACCAACGCCCCATTTAGCACTCACCATTGTAATCTCTACACACTCATTGGTTGGCCTTCCCTTCACATCCGACGTCAAAGACACTGGTTTTACTTCATATACAAAATTATTTTAGGCAAAGGCCCTACCTACTTGAGAAACTTAATTTCGGTAGCTTCTCCCTCTCGCAACCTTCGCTCAAGTAGGTTCATCTCATTAACCACTACCAATGCCCGCACTTCCTTCGGCCGTTTTTCTTTTCAGTTTTCTGCTGCCAATGATTGGAATGAACTCCAAAAAACTTTAAGGCTAGAATCTATTGTTCCATTACCCACTTTTAAAGGGTTGATAACTAACCTTCTGTCACACCACTGTTCATGTTAGTATTATCATTTTTCCTCCTGTGTAAACTAGATCATTTATTATTCATCATTTTCTTTCTCTGCATTGTTCACTGATTCCTAGGAATTGTCTAGTTATTCTATTTTGATTTATTTTCGTATGATGTGCTTCGACTGAACAACTGTTTGTAACCTGTACTAAATTGTCTTATCTTTTATGTGTAACTTATTGTTGTCTGCACTATGACGCTTTATCTTGGCCAGGTCGCCGTTTTTAATGAGAATGAGTCCTCTATGTGCCTACCTGGTTAAATAAAGGTTAAATAAAATAAAAAAATAAAAAAATGGCAATCTGTCGCGCTGGTCGTGTTCGACCATTTGTTTGACGGACGTAGCAACAGTAACTAAGGGGGGCGGGGCTCGGCGAAAGGCTAATTACCACCTCATCGGCCATGGGACTGTGCCATCAACCTGCTGCCTGGGGCCACTTCACAGATGGGTAGTGTTTACCCACTGTCCATCCCGGAGCAGAAGGCCATGGAGGAGTCCATTGAGGAGGCTCTAAGACAACAGTTCATCTGATCATCTACATCCCCAGCTTTTTCTTCTTGGCCAAGAAGGACGGAGGCCATGTATTGACTACCATGCCCTCAACGCACAGACAGTTAAGTACAGCTATACCTGGTCCCTGGTCCCTGGTCCTGGTCTGGTCCCTGCTGCATTGGAACCGCTAAGTGGGGCTTGTATCTTCTCCAAGCTGGACCTGCGAAGCGCTTACAACCTCGACCTGCGGAGTGCTTTCAACCTCATTCGAATACGTGAGGGTGATGAATGGAAGGAAGGAAGGCCTTCATCACTCCATCGGCCAACTACGAGTATCAGGAGATGCCGTATGACCTCACCCTCTGTATTCCAGAGCTACATGAATGAGCTATGGTGTTCTGGGAGTACCTCCAGCGATTTGTCATCGCCGACATTCTTATCTGCTCCTGGAACCTGGCTGAACATCGCCAACACGTGGCGCAGGTCCTCAAGAAGCTGAGAGATCATCATCTGTACCTCAAATTAAAGAAGTGTGAGTTCTACACCACTTCCATCCAGTTTCTTGGGTATGGCTGCTGAGAGATTCATTTATATCCTAAATATGTATTGTGTGCTTTCTTCTCAACAACAAAAACAATCACCAAATATAACAGCGGTGAATAATACAGTAACATCTGATCATAGTAATGTGGGTTTGTACCAGCTCTGCAATTCAGCACTCCAGTCATCATGTTTTTATACCACTATATACATAGCCTTTTACTTTAAAGCCACACATTAACTATATAGTTACACTGTAAAAAAGGATTTCCATGATTTGTTAACACAACATTTTTTCTTTTGTCAACTCAACTTAGATTCACTAATGTTGTTCAGATAACAAAACATTTTTAGTTTAGGTTGATTAAACTAATGGCTTGGTGGCAATGCACTGATAAAAAATAAAAACATTAGTTGATTCTACTAATAGATTAGTTCACTAGACCTCTGAGTCTTAATTTTCCCTGCGCATGCGCCGGACGCACGAGAGTAAACGAGTCAAGGACGACACTTCTTGAACGAGAAGGCGCGATTTTCTTCTCAGCTTCTTCAGAAGCAAGGAAAGACGGTTTATGGTAAGTAATTTTTAAATTCAATGTTTTTATAGACTATGGTTTTGTCTAAGGGTAATTTAATTTATTTCCTAGGCAGCGAAAAATCATAAGATGGTCGTTTAAATCTATCGTTAGGCCTATAACGTAATAATTTTGCCTCAGGAATTCCAGAGGATTCCATTTAGGTTATTTTAAAATTAATAGTGTTTCTTGTGTCATATTTACAGTTTAGTAACTGTTAAGGCTGTTAATGAAGCGATTCGACCTTAAAATAATCCCGATAAATAATAACATTAGTTATTTTTCATTTTCGTCTTGATTAAACGAATTGCGTAACGTTATTGCTCATTTTAAAATGCATTCAGGTTAAGCTAACGTTAACGTTTAAGAGAAGGAAACGTCAATTAAGTAAGATTTACATGTTATACTTATGGTTCTGAAGCAATACGTGTTCAAATGAATCTTTTTATGTTATATTTCAGACTTGTTGAGCTTTTGAACATGTTTGCCAATAACGTTACACGACGTAACTTGTACCACACCTGAACGGGAAGGCGCCTTTTTCTTCTCAGCTAGGCTGTTTATGGTAAGTAATTTTAGAATTGAATATGTCTCTATCTCAACTGGTTTTGTATAAGATTAATTAATTTATTTCCTAGGCGGTGAAAAGCCGAAAATGGTTTAAAGGTATTATAATTTTGTCTGTAGATAGCCTACGTTTTTTTAAAGATTGTGTGTGAACAGAACCTAAACATGTCTGGACATTAATAGGGTTGAGTATCATAAGTCAGCTGCGTCCCAATGTGCATAGTATCCATCCTAAATAGTAGGCTATGTGACATCAGTAATTGTCAATACTATTTAGGGCATAGTATGCACATTGGGACGCAGCTACTGTCTTTGTCACTGAATCATTCATTCAATCGACTCGTTCAAACGACTGATTCATTCAGGAACAAATCAAGCGACTGTCTTTATGAATGGCTCATTGAATCATTGACTCGTTTGAAAACACAGATTCATTCATAAACGGAACACCGTTTTTTCACTCGGAGATGCACAGCTGTGATTTTGTTTTGAACTATTTTCGTTGACGAATTCTGAAAGTACACTTCTTGAGCAAAATCTGAAAGTACTGTTCCTAAAATGAAAGTCACTTAAAGGAGTAGTTCACTTTTAAAAAAAACTTTTGCTGATAATTTACTCTCCCCCATGTCATCCAAGATGTCCATGTCTTTCTTTCTTAAATCGAAAAGAAATTAAGGTTTTTGATGAAAGCATTCCAGGATTTTCTCCATATAATGGACTTCATTGGGAACCAAACGGTTAAAGGTCCAAATGACAGTTTCAGTGCAGCTTCAAAGGGCTTTAAACGATACCAGACGATGAATAAGGGTCTTATCTAGCGAAACGATCGGTTATTTCAAAAATAAATAACAAAGTTTAAGTTTTATTAGCACAAATGCTCACCTTGCTCTGTTCTGTGATGAGCGTTTGTGACTCTTCTGTTCGAACTCGTTCATCAAAATTAACAAATCTTTTTTCGAGTCATGACTCGAAGGGTCCTAGATAAGACCCTTATTCATCGTCTGGTATCGTTTAAAGCTCTTTGAAGCTGCACTGAAACTGTCATTTGGACCTTGAACCGTTTGGTTCCCAATGAAGTCCATTATATGGAGAAAATCCTGGAATGTTTCATCAAAAACCTTAATTTCTTTTCGACTGAAGAAAGAAAGACATGGACATCTTGGATGACATGGGATGAGTAAATTATCAGCAAAAGTTTTTTTAAAAGTGAACTACTCCTTTACTATTAATTTTTAATATGTATAAGTTTTAATCTTGTAGAGTACAAATACAAATGTAATGTTTGCAAATTCTGCTTGGCCAATATGCTGTTATTAGATTAAACTAGAACCAGGCCTGATCGGGTGCTCCTAAATACTTTTTCACAGTTGCACGCTTGAATTTTCAGTTGCAGATTTGAAAAAAATGGTCGCACTGTAGAGCCCTGTAAACCCAAAGAATTAACAACGTTTTCTTAGAATAGTGTTCTCATAATAATGTTAAATAATTTGACAGTCCCAATAGTTGTTAATGTTGTGCATTGCTGTTTTGAGTTGCATGCGCTGAATCTAAAGATGATCACCAGCATGCTTTACTACATCGTTAATTCTTAACCAAACACACCCTATATGAGATAAATCATATATATATATATATATATATATATATATATATATATATATATATATATATATATATATACAGTGTTTCCCCTACCATTGTTTTGGGGGGGCGGCCCGCCCACTCAAAACTGCCCCCCGCCCCCCCTGAATGAAAAATTCATCGAGAAAAAAAAAAACTGGACGCAAGAGCTCCATGTAAGTTAGTAACTTTAGCGGCTATGCTTTTCGCGATAGAGCAGTTTAGTACACTTGAAATCAAATCACGATAGACTAGTGTGTGAATATTAAACGGCTAAAATACTATTTAAATATGAATCACTGTGAGAATGAATGAACTGCAGACGACGCGCAGTTTCATTTCACACACACATACACACACGCACGCGTGACGATCGACCTGTTGTTTTCATAGACACCAGTGGTGGGCCGTCAGGGCCAGCAAGGCCTTCTCTGCTGCCTAAACACTATCATAATTACTGACTTGCACTTTAATATATTTTTTCCATGAATGAGTATTAAATTATTCCCAATAGTTCATTCTCTTAATTGCATAGCTTTTCTCTTGGTCGCGCTGCTTCCAGTAGTGTGTTTTTATGTTAGAGCTTTTATCCAATCATATTTCAGCCATCATGCGTTGCCATGGCCAAATAAATCTGCCTTCAGGCCTTCAAAATCGATAGTGCAGGCGCCTGTAACTTAAAATGAATGGCAATGAAACTGTTGCTTTAACCAATCAGATAATCAGTCAGATTTAATCAGCCAATCAGATTTCGCTTTGACTGCAGCGGGGCCATCTAGCAGGCGTACAATAACGTCTGCATTTTCTCGTTCTTTGATTGGATGCTCAGAGCGCGTACTATTACTGGTAGTATCCGCATCTGTAGCGACCTGCATAAACTAAAATATATTCCTGTAGATTTAATAGTTTTTCAACCCAAAAATTAATGTTTCTTTCCCTCCTCGACCCCCAGCAGTTTCAAACCTACCGGAAAAAGTCCCTTATTCAGCCTGAGTTTAACTCAGAGTCACGGAACACTGCTCGATCTGTCCGCTGGTTAAAACAGAACAGACTAATGTAAGTTATGCCACGAATGATTTTGAAGGCAAAAGTCCCGCTGATCTCATTGATTTCGTTCAAAACTCTGTGTGAGAGCATGGGGCAGATGTACACATCGTCATGTGTTGCGGTGGTGACCGTGACTGTGTCCACTGCTTCTGTCGAGCAGACACACTCAGCCCTAAAGCGAAGTAAAACTTATGCTTATATAGAAATGTGACGGGACAGACAGGACATTGTGGAACTGCAACGCAGTTAGAACCTGTATAACAGTAATTGAAGTCTGCTTGAGGAAAGAAATAAGGATAGATTTTGTGTAAAAACTAATCAGTAGTTTTGGTGATAATGCTTTTCCCCCCGTGGTGAATATGCTTTTCTTCTTAATTTTTCTTTTAGATTTATGATCGAAACGTAATTTTTTTCAAACATCCATACTATTGTAGCGTCTGAAAAGGGACTATTGTAACCCTTGAACGACAACATAAGGGAGGCTCCGTTTCTGAACTTATAATCGGATTTGGAAAGCAAGAACCACTGTACACAAACGCACCAGCCGAACTCACGCGCTTGTTTCTCTCTACCGGCCTTTCCCAAACTCACCGCATTAACCCTGTAACTGCCGGTGCAAAATAAAAACAACAATTATAGAGAGTCCTTGCGCTGCTACACTATCAAAAGTTATTGATTCAAATAGGACAGAAGGCCTAGGTGTGAAATGCACGGTCCGCCACTGATAGACACAGTAAAAGGTTGTTTTTGCCTATATGAGGACACAAATGCATGAACTTCCTCTCCAGACTCTAGATCCGCTCTTAAAGTAACTCCGTGAGCATTTAACCGTTTTATTTGAGAAATCTATCGTCATGTCATAAACAGAAACTCAAAGGTCTTCACGGCAACCCGTCAAAATAAAAGTTCGGTTTAACTTGACAGAAATATATTACTGTTGTACAGTAGAATTTAGATGCATCTCAATGTAATAATAATACTAACACTAATACAAATAAATTATGATCTCAACTTTATTTTTAAAGGAATAATAAATTTTTCTTCCATGTTTTAATTTTAACAGTAAAGCTCATTGTGCAGCACGTTGTTTGACAAAAAAAGTTTGTTCAATTTCATATGATTAAAAGAAATGCAATTAATGTTTTGTCTTCATTTGGTTACCAGAAAAAACAACAGAATTTGTGTGGGAAAAAAAAAAACATTTAATAGATTTAAAAAAAAAAAGATTGTATAAGTTTAATAATTGTTTATAATAAAAGTTTTATGATTTCAATTAATTAGACATGATTTTTGATTACATAAAAATGTACACCAAGTATCCGTAACACGCCCGCTCTGCGACACTAGTTTCGGGGGATCGACAACTAACCCCCCCCCCCTGAAAAAAATCCTAGGGGAAACACTGATATATACAAATAACATATAATATTAGGCCTACAACAACTTACAAAAAAATAAAGGCTGTGAATTAGGGATGTTAACGATTAATCAATGGTCGATTAATTGTCGATAATACATTTAATCGCTAAAATGTATTGATCATCGATTAAGCAGGTTCATGGACGTCCGTGCTGCTCAACTGCGAAACAGAGTGTAGCGCGAAAGTAGAGTGAGCGCGCCAGAGGTATGTTTCGGACTATTTTACACCATCATGACTATAAGTTTGGGTGTGCATTCGCAGCCTTTTGTTTTGTGCAAATGTAAGTTGTAATATTGTGTTTATTTTGTGTAGGCCTATCTATATGTGATTAATCTCATATAGGATGCATTTGGTTAAACATTAATGTAGTAAAGTGTACGGTGATCCTCTTCAGCTTCAGCGCGCGCAGCTCAAACAGCAATGCACGACTAATAATGACTATTGGGACTGTCATATTACATAAGCTTATAAAAAGAAAAATATTGTAATCAAACACTGAATTATTTTGGTTTAGTTGCCGTGTCGCGTTGTTCCAGAAGGAGCGCGTCCACAACATGAGTCTTTCTGAATGGCACGTAACTTAGTTCAAATTCACTTGTGGATTCTCGTCATTTTGTGCAGATATAATTTTTAATATTGTTTATTTTGTATATTAATCTCATGTAGGATGCGTTTCTTTGCGCTAGCAAAGTGTTCCAGTTTACTGGTATTCATTCAGCGAATGCAGCTCACACAGCAATGAACGGCTAATAATAACGATGATTGGGACATTCATATTACAAAACACGAGAACACTATTTTATTAAATCGTTGTGAATTCATTGGGTTTAGTTGCTGTTTTCAGCTCGTTGTTCCAGGAAGAGCGCATCCACGACAGTCACACATTCTGACAAGCACGCATCCGAGACACTGTTGCTGGTGACACATTGTATTAGTCGTTATTTGATAATTAATTTAATTAAACGATCAATCACATCAAAAATTTTTACAATCCTACTAGCCCTTTATTTAGATTTATTTAAAACCATTCTCATTCATTTTGTGAGGAACATGTAGTTCTGAGCAGCATTTGCTTGTCATGCTGTTGGCCATATGCCACTGCAGTAGACGCATATTGCAGTATTAAGCCTAACGATTAAAGGTGAACTATGCAGGTTTTTTACCTCAACCGAACAGCTTCGGAGTCATTGGAATGGTTATATTACTCTTTTCGGGTTGAATGGTGGTCGTTTCGCACCCCCCTATCGCATGTAAGCGGAAAAAACACACTTGCAACTTTGAGCCGGACAACTTTGATGTGCTGTATCAGGAAGTGTCTCGTGATATCAGGTCTCGCGATGTAACGAATTGCTTTACGGCAAAAAAGATCTGATAAAATTCTGCTAAAATGAGCATCAAACAGAAATAACCCGGTGCTGTATACATGTGGTGTTCGAGGCGCACATACAATACAGACTGCCGACAGTTAAACAGGGCGCGCGCAGCTTTTAAAGGGGCCAAACTTTATTTCCACTCGTTACAGCTTCCATCCTACTGAACAGGTACCGGTGTACAGGGGGAGGGGATCAAGCCGTGAGTGCAGAGAAATCTCTGCGTGCGTGATATTTACGACAGTACAACCTGCATAGTGCAGCTAATCGATTAATTGATCGTTAATTTAAACGACAATCAATCGTGGGAATTTGTGAAAATTGACATCCCTACTGTGAATGCACAAGTGAACTTATAGTCATGAAGACGTTGTGGATGCGCTTATCCCACAACAAAGAGCTAAAACATGGCCGCACAAAGTTTTCACTATTCTTTTACAATAGTGTTTTCAGTCATAATGTTCTGACAGATGATGCATTTATAATAATAAAATATATTATGTTATATATATATATATATATATATATATATATATATATATATATATATATATATATATATATTATATATCTTTTTTAATATATTAATAAATCATTGTTAACCTACAAATGCTTTGTAAATTTGTAATTTTGTGATTAGTAATTTCCTTTTTCTCTTGTTAGCCAACTGATGAGGAAGAGGTGGTGAAGGGGATGAAGGTTGGATTCGGTGGACACAGAGGAGAACACTGCAAACCTCCTTTCAATGGAAATAATTGATGTGGCTGTGTTGTTAGAGGAGGAGATTGTGCTTGATGGCTTAGTTCACCCAAAAATTAAAATTGTCATTACTCGCGCTATTTTAGTTTGTTTTTTGCGCTCAAAAAGTATTCTCGTAGCTCGATAAACTTAAGATCTAGCCACTGTAGTCACTTGGACTATTTTAACGATGTCTTTAATAACTTTTCGGGGCCATCAAGTTTCAATCCCTTAGAAGCCTATGGAGGAGTGACCCAGCTCTCAGATTTAATCACAAATATCTTAATTTGTGTTCCGAAGATGAACGAAAGTCTTACGGGGTTGGAACGACATGAGAGAGAGTAATTACTGACAGAGTTTTCATTTTTGGGTGAACTATCCCTTTAATGTCATCACACTGACATTTGTTTATTCTGACACATGCTTGACATTTATAGCAAGAGCTTGTATTCTGTTGTTTTAATGTGTTTTAATGTTTTTATTCATTTAATGTTTTTATTTTTTTCTATCATACTCATTTATACTAAGTATAATTTATATTTGTCAGACAATTCAATGAATTCATATTTTTGTGAATGTTATAATAAATGTTAAAGTTATGGTTTATTTGTGCTCTGTTATTCCAGAATGATTTGTTTTAACAAAAAGATTTTGTTGTTTTAAGTTGTGTTGAAAGTTGATTTAACTCATAATTTTAAGGCAACCGTGTAAACTTCTTAGTTATTTGTTACAACAAAAAAGCTTTTGTTTTAAGTTGTGTTGAAAGTTGATTTAACTCGTAATTTTAAGGCAACCGTGTAAACTTCTTAGTTAATTGTTACAACAAACTATATGTAGTTAAGATTAAGTTGAGTGAACTTAAAATTCTTTGTTCATATAATATTAAATTAAGTTGAGTGAACTTCAAATTGTTTGTTCATATAATAGTAAATTAAGTTGAGTGAACTTCAAATTGTTTGTTCATATAATAGTAAATTAAGTTGAGTGAACTTCAAATTCTTTGTTCATATAATATTAAATTAAGTTGAGTGAACTTCAAATTGTTTGTTCATATAGTATTAAATTAAGTTGAGTGAACTTAAAAATGTTTGTTCATATAATCATAAATTAAGTTGAGTGAACTTAAAATTGTAAGTTAACTTAATCCCTTTGATTGCTTGAATAAGTTGATACAATATTTAATCTTAAGTTAGGACAACAAAATCACTTGTTGTAAAAACTCACATTTTTAGTTTCAATTAACTCAAAATTTTAAGGCAACCAGGTAACTTACTTTTCTGAGTCAAACCAACAAATAATTTTTTTACAGTGTAGTCATTAGTCAAATAACTATAGACATACTGTAATTGAGACATTTATTCTAGAAATTCGTTAAAAATAGAAAGACGTATTGTTTCGGCATTACTCGAAGGAAACATGATAGTTTGTTATGCAGTTCAATCCAATCCACGTTCTTGGTTTGCTTCTTATTTATTAAATCCATGCAATTGGTTGATGAAACATTGATTCAAACTAAGATATAATTTATATAAAACGAAATTCACTTTAAAGAAAAAGAAAACTTAATGAAGTGTTCAAAATCATGTCTGACCCACTCCATGCACCCGTCATATTGCACATTCTTTGATTAGAGATGCACGGTTGGCGGTTACAGCCGCGCGGATAAACGCGGATTGGGTGGATGACGTGACGGAAAAAAATATTTTAATTAAATTCGGGCGGGTGGCGGGCGGTTGAACCAATCAAATGAAAAATATATGTTCAAGCGTCTAACTAGACGCATATTTGACGCTCTATTCGCGTTCGGTGTGAACCATAAACAGTAAAAGAAAGGGTGTGAACACACCTAAGAGTGGCTGTCCATTCGCGAAGTGCTGAAATACAAATGAAAACTATTTTGTAAATTAATTAAGTTTTACCATGATTAAATCAGCTTTGCAACTTTGCATTTGCACTCGCGATAGGCTATTAACTAAATGTCACTAGCAGCTTGTCATTTATTGTAAAACATCCCATGTTTTCGGTGCTGATGTTGTGGTGACGCGTTCATGTAACATGTAAGGGTGGCGCGCTGCCAATAAAGCACCTAAAAGTTGTCACAAAGAACCGGCAAAAGTAATGATTATGAATATGTCAAAGGCCGATAGCAAGGAGACAATTTAATTTTTTATAAACGTGTTTTCTGTGTTATTGTCGCCTGCAAAGATGAAGTTGACGATGCTGATCGTGATCTTCGCAGTAGTGAACGCGCCAGAGAGAAATGCACATTTCATACGGATTACATAAACAGAGAGCAGTCTGTTTTCTTTCGTTTTGAAATGTTCTTTTCAGTAGACATTTTAGATATATTTCTCAGGTCTGTGAGGCAAGTAGGCTGAGTTTATGAGACGCTCCAGTTCACGCGTTTGCCTCCGTTTCGTGATTAGCGCCTATAGGCTATATCTGTTATATTTACTTCTTATTTATTAAATCCAGGAAATTGGTTGATGAAAAAATTGATTATAAATTAAAATACAATTAAAACAAAACGAAATTCACTTTAAAGAAAGGCGTTGTGCTTTCTGTTATGTCTCTGTGAAAGTTTTAAAGCAGTATTTTAGTGCCGCTTTCAGAGTACTCACGTCCGTAACGGATTCCCCAATTTTAAAGAATTTATCCTCAACTAGTTTTGTGGTGTAGTAGGTCTACGTATATTGTATAATGTTAACTTCAAATAATAGTAATTTAAGGGCGAGGCTTATTCCAACGTAAAACGCTGTATAATTGTATAAAGATTTAATCAAATAAGGTTGGATTATTTATATGTTGAGCTGCCTGTTCATGAAGCTGAAAGTGCACTAATAAAATAATATACAATTGATGCAAATCAACAGGAATCCTTGCCTTTTCTGTTCTATGTTTGTGTTTTATGTGGGTAGGGCCCCATATTAGTTATTGAAACCCAGAAGCTTAAGGCCGCTACTGCCTATCAGATAAGGTCAGGTTTGCCGAAGTGCGTTTAATTTAGGCCATTTATTTATTTTTATCCCTGCACACCGATCTGGGGTGCGTTTCCCGGGTTAGCCAACTATGGTCGCAAGTTCCGTCTTTACCAATAGAGTTCAATGGAAATTGCGACCAACTTGCGACCATAGTTGGCTAACGATGCTTTCGGGAAACGCACCCCTGAGACGGAGTTCACTGCTGATATTCTGAGAGCTTTCTAGTCTCGCGGCTGTCATCAGCAGCGCGTTGTATCGCCCAATCAGCGGATGGCGGGCGGGTGCGGTTTTGAAAATTGGTCAAAAACGTTGGTGCGGATGGATGGCAGACGGATGATGAGTTTTGTGATGCGGTTGCGGATGAAATAATAGCCCATCCGCGCATCTCTACTTGTGATGTAAGCTCATGTGGTTCAATTGACTATTATAATATTTAAACATAAATATGAAATGAAATCCTAATGCCCCAGTATAGTGATAGGGACACTATACTGTAACAAGCGCCGTCCTTCGGGTGAGACGAAAGAAAACCGAGGTCCTGACTACCAGTGGTCATTAAAAATACCCGCGCACTTAAGAGTAGGGGTGTAAATCTGTTGTCCTGTCAAATTGCCTCCATTGGCCCTCTTCAATTTTGGCCTTTCTAATAATCCCCATCAACTAAATTGGGTCTATCCCTCTTTCTCCTCTCCACCAATAGCTGGAGTGTGGTGAATGCACTCACGCCGTTGTGCTCTGGCTGCAGTCCCATCATCCCGGTGGATGTTGCATGCTGGTGTTGGGTGTGTAGAGACCCCTGATGATTGTAAAGCGCTCTTGGTGTATAGTAGTACATAAAAAAAGCGCTATATAAATGCTTCATTCATTCATTCTTTCATTCATTCATAATATAAGCCTATTTTTTCAGTGTATATTCCTTTATACTTTTTAGTCTTGTGAATTTATGCTTTTTTTAAATACTTGTGCTGAATTTTTATTATTTTTCACACACAGGCACGAGTGATGGCCACCATAGGTGTGACTCGAGGTTTAGGAGATCATGACCTCAAAGTCCATGACTCCAACATCTATATTAAACCCTTTCTGTGCTGCTTTCCAGAGGTGAGATACTTTTTCTATACTAGAAACAAAACATTCTTGACTAAAAAACCTGAACAAAACAACCAAGTATAGTGCAACGACAATGGACAAGTGAACTGAATAAAACACAGGGCTTAAATACACAGAGAAACTAATTAACGAAATAAACATCAGGTGCAAATGGTAATCAACTCAATGGAAAAACCATTAGGCTTGTTTGAGATGCGCCTTGCCTCGCCTGAAATGTAGGTGAGAGTAGGCGGCTGCAGTGAGGGGAGGAGTGAAAAAAGCGCAGGCAAAACGGACAGATCTCTCTTCTCGCAGTAGATCAGACACCTGTGAGATCAAAGGCAGATATCGTGGGATTCTCGCTCGTGCACGGTGTTGCTAATAGTTCTATTGCTTTAATATGAAAATAAATATAATTAACAAGACACCGAAAGTACTTATTTAATTCCATTCCAAATAGCCTATACGTGTTTATCAATATTTTTTTCTTTAATACAGATATGTGTTTTTATTTTTATTTTTTAATAAAAATGACATCACATAACCCATATAATCATATAACATAGATTGTCGAGTTTGCGTATATGTCCTGAATTTTTATCAACAAACACATTCACTGTAAAAAGTGAATCTCTTGCAGTTAACTATGCATTTACTGTGACTATACATCACTGCATCTGCAATTACACCGTTACTGTCAGTTAAATAAAGCAACATGCAGTACAACATCAATGTTTCTCTGCTCATCTTTGACTGAAGCACAGGCTCTACACTTCAACACAATGGTGACCCACAAAACAGACAATACAGAAACACTTTAAACCCTAATAGATCTCTCAAGATCTCAGCATCTTTACTTATTACAATCCAGACTTTATTTCTTTCATACTAACATTTTTATTGAGAATTAACAGAGGTTTAGAAGTTGATGTTTTATTGAAAATAATAAAGTTTGATGTCACCATTTTGGTGATCAGTGTTTGCTTTATTTGGTCTCTTGACCCTTCAGTTTTTAACATCAGTTTTTCTCTGACTGCTTTCACTGTGTGTCTCTGATACATTTTTGTTATAATATCAAATTGTTATAATATCATCATGTGAAAAATTGTGACATTAATCATACTCTATATATAAAATTAAATTATCTATATTAATTATGTAACCACAGCTAATATATACAGAGATAAGGCTCAAAGTCATATCAGTGAATCTGGTCACCACATGATGACAATAAAATCACCAATAAGTTATCAACATCATGTGATGACATTCTCTCCTGCATTTATTGCCATAACAAATGTGCATCAAAAACACAGGCAAAGCAGCTAGGGAATTAATGGAATTAACCCAACTAAAGCAAACAATGATCTCTATCATGGTGACAGAAATTTCTGTTAAGGTCTTATATGTTTTTTGTTTGACCAAATTTTTGCAATTGACACATTTTTTACAGGAAATACCTGTCAATTATCAGTGTTTTTCAGTTTATTTAATTTAGGATGTTTTACTTTAATGTTACAGGGGTTTTTTTTTTTGGGCTGCCAGTCATTCGACCGTTTTATCATTTAACTGTTTTGTTACTGTTTAAGTACATATTATATTTATAATTTTACATACATTTTTATGTAATTTAAGACAACAGAAAAAAATACTGTATGATATTATTTGTAATTTTACAGAGTTTTGAGTAAAATATAAAAATTTAAGAAAATGAACGTCAATAAATCACAGTTATTTTCTGTAAAATTAGACTAAAAACACATCTTTTTGACCTAGCATACACAACACATTATACATTTTTATAATTCAATTTTAGGCTGGATAGATGAGGTCAGCTGGAACCGGAAACACGTTCCATAAATCCATAAAATGTACTCATTACATTCTAAGAAGAAAGCTGTCTACACTAATATTAGTCTCTCTGTTTATCCCGAGGTTTACCGCAGTCCGCCGTATCCAAGCCGTATCCGGATCTGATGAAGGACAAGCGCTCAGACACAATGACAACGCAGTCCTGAAGTGTGAACTAGTCTCTCTCCCGTGAAGGCCTCCTTCCCTTCCCTTTACCTTTCTACAGATAATATGTTGTCAAAATTATCCCAGTTCACATGGTTCACGCGGAAGCGACAAAAAATTCTGTATTATGAGGTCAATTTGTAAAGAAAGACTACACGCCTGCGCACATATATATTCAAACGCGCAAACCTATAGACGAAACACGTAATACGCATGTGCACGCCGTCAGCGTCTTCACAGATTCACGTTTTTTTAGTTATGTTATCAAAAGATACATCAGCTGGCAAACCATTAGGCAGTAAAGGCTTAGAGTCTATTTAAATGAAACGATTGTGGTGGGGAATTTGCTCAAACTATGACAGCGAATAGTTGTGCTAAATCAAAGACGGCACTGTCCGCGGAGCCATTTCACAGGCCAGTGAAAGTATACTGCCAGTTTGGACACTAATTGGATCTCATGGGGTTGTAAGGTATTTTCAACATTTACAGGGGTTAGCCGGTCATTTTATTGCCGTCCGAATCCAGAATGTCAGTGTTTTTATCCCACCGCCCGCGTAAAAATCCCCGGCCAACGGCGGCAAAATTACCTTCTGTTTTTTGACAAACACCAAGGTTGTGTGGTGATTTAATTGGCGTCTGAATCCACATCTTTCAGTTTACAAGAAGAGATCACTTCAAAATTTACTGTTTAAATCCTTTTTAATCACTGCCGAGCAAAGTACGTCTGATGCACACTTTTATTAATGAAATCCAGCCCAAGACTTTACACAAATACAGTACTAATGAGGGTAACAATACATGGGTGAGAAAAACCAGGGCATAACAAGGGAAAACAGGAAACAAACAAGGCACTTCACAAAAAAAAGTCTACAAGACAAAGCACAGACACTAAATATATTACAATTAATAGGCTAATTCTAAATTCTTTTCGAATTTGAAAATATGTCTTGCCAGACATTAGAGATACCAACAAAAAATGCTTTATAAAAGATAAATTATCTGCTGTTAACTTGCTAATGCTTTTGCATTTAAGGGCAGTGCCAGTGACACACCAAGTCTGTTCTTTGAAGGCAGGCCTCGCAGACGCTAATTGTTGACAAACTAATTGTTGACAAACAGCCAGTGGCAGAATATGTGTGTAACATGGAACATAATGACGTAGAGTCTTATCATAGGCAGTTTAAGCCCTTATGATTCACAACTTTCATTGCAGGTTAAAGTGTATAACCTGACACAATATGTGCATGGAGCAGATGATGTGCTAGTCATGGGAACTGATGGCCTGTGGGATGTCCTTTCTAATGAGGAAGTAGCAGAGACTGTCGCCTCATTCCTGGCCAACTGTGATCCCGATGACCTTCACAGGTTTTTATGTTTTTGATTATGTGCCCTTATCTGTGCCCTTGTATGTGCTAGTGGAGTTGTCATGCATTATAAATAAACATTATAGCACAAGACTTTTGTCAAATGATGATGTCAAATCCAATCAAAAATTGTAGCCTACAGTATATTGCAATTTAGGCAGAAACCAAAACGGACAGGTTATATGAAATGCCCTCATTCTTGAAGCCATGATCAAAACTATAATAGATCAAAAATCTATTACCAAAACGACATTAAATACAGAACAATTAAAAAAAAAAAAGTTAACATTCTGTGTGTTAAATTTACGATACATTCAATGTTACAAAGAAAAGAGGGTCAATTTATTTAATAAGTTTGTAATATGCTTATATCACTTGTTATTTCAGAAAGACATGAGTGCTAAATTTGACTAAAAAGAGGAATAAAAAATCTTTTGGAAATTTATCTTAATGCCTTAATTTAAAAAATGAGGAAAAATCCAACCTTTAAGAACATCAATTTTCTTTGTGAATGAATAATGTCTTTCTTTCTAATGTCCCCTGGTGCAAATAGAATCTGGCATTATTTGCATGAACTATAAATAGCATATAACAACTATTTACACTTATTAGTGTGAATAAAATATTGCTATTTTCACTTAGTGTAAAGAAAATACTTTTGTTGTTATTTACATTTAGTGTATTTACCATCTATTGCTTTTCCATATAGTGTAAAAATAGCATATATCACTCTTAGTGCAAATAACTGTTGCCAACTGATATATAATCTAAGTCTATATATGCTTTAAGTGCATGTTGTGACCACAGATACACAATGGCAGCCCAGGACCTGGTGATGCGAGCCAGAGGTGTTCTGAGGAACCAGGGCTGGCGAATCGACAATGATCGGCTTGGCTCTGGGGATGATATTTCGGTTTATATAATTCCCCTGATGTTTGGTAACCATCAACCATAGTAGGTTACTGCCCAGCACTTCTTTACTTTTTAGAAGTTTCTTCTAAACTTACTTCCTCCCTTCTATCTTTGGGTCAGTATAATGTGGTAAATGAGCAGTCATCTACTATAGTTACAACCATCATAACACACAGGAACACTGTATTTCCTCTTCTAAGCCAGCGCAGTCTCATCCCAAGAAGTCATATATTGACGTCTTGGGACGCCTTTTGACCATACGTCAATATCCGCCTTTTTAGGGTACCCTTAAACGTCGGTTAGATGACGTTATCGGATCCTAACTCTACCCCAGACCTAAACCTACCCCGTCACCTAACTGACGTTAAAGGTAAAGCGTCAGTTGTATGACGTCCCAGGATCGTCATCTAACCAACGTTTAAGGGTACCCTAAAAAGGCGGATATTGACGTATGGTCAAAATACGTCCCAAGACGTCAATATATGACTTCTTGGGATGAGACTGTGTTATCTAAGCATGCTAGAAATGTTAATACCTGAACCCCTTTCCATGTGACCACAGACTGACCGAGTCTGTTACAGCACGGCCTTGGGAGATTTTAGAAGTTTTTTCTTTCTTTCTTTCTTTCTTTCTTTCTTTCTTTCTTTCTTTCTTTCTTTCTTTCTTTCTTTCTTTCTTTCTTTCTTTCTTTCTTTCTTTTTCTTTCTTTCTTTCTTTCTTTCTTTTTATCCAGGGTTGTCAGTAGGGATATTTCTAAATACCAAGTGTTTAGATAAATGTGTGTATGTTTGTATATATATATATATATATATATATATATATATATATATATATATAGTGCTGTCAACGTAGCAATTAATTTTTTCAGTTTAACACGTTAAAATATTCGCAATTACCGCAGCATCGTTTTTTTTTTCTGTCATCTTTTGGCTATCTTTACATAACTCTTATTCCTGCAAATGCTTTTGAACCATTCTAGCGTGACAAGACGAAAGAGAAAGCGGCATCTATGAATGTTCTGTTTATGTGACTAACACGGCACACAGAAAGACGCACACACAGACAGCTCGCTAGAATCGAGTTCTCTTTCGCGCTTGAACAAACAATAACATACACAATTATGCCAACCATGAGTTAACCGAAGTCTTAAAGCTTAAGAGTTGTGAGAAACTGGGACACGTGTAAGATCCACATCATGTGCAGCAGCAGCAGGTCTTAAAGTGACAGCAGCCACTAATGCTGTCTGTCATTACTGTTAATCAAAGAACAAAGGAAACAGAGAAAATTACTCACTGCTCTAGACTAAAGAATTTTCATCATTTTAATAATGATTCATCTATATTTATTTTTAATTTATGCAGTGCAGACTGTTTGATAACTTTATTCAATTTCTCAATATTTTATATGGTACAATAAATATGCCATTTATTATGGTTTTATGTGAGGACTGTTTCCCTGGAAGTTCACTTAAATTAAATGTTTTTATGTTTTCATTTGTTAAGCCTAAAAAATGTATATCTTTCTATTACACTGAAATGTTGAATGGCTATAATTAATGTTAAACATTGAAAAAAGGCATCATGTAGCCTGTTTTAGTTTCAGTGATACTGCCCTTCATTCATAAAAAGATACTATTAAGCAAGTATTTAAAATATAGGCTACTGTCTTTGTTGTTTCTATTCATTTGGAGATTAACTGTGAAATTATTACATTTAAAATATTACATGTTAAAATAACTTATATTAAAAACTTTAATCACAGAATTTTTTTGATTAATCTAGTTAATTCTTCTAATCGATTGACAGCACTAATATATATATATATATATATATATAGTTGCTCAAAAATTGTTGTACAGTAATAGTGTTTTCATGTTATTGGTCTGACATCATTCCTGTCCTCTATAGGATATCTTATTTGCAAGATGTGGGATATTGATATTAATGTAATAAGTGTTTATTTGGTTAATCAGACTGGTGGAGCTTTAACTGAGGCTGAGTTTGGGAGCGTGTCATGCACTAAATCATTTGACGAAAAGAACATAAAGAACATTAAAGTCACGTACAAGACACGTGTTGTTTGAACAATAAGTTACTCGTTTTCTATGGATTATGAATTAACTGTATCTGAATCACCTGTATAGGACTTGTTTTGTAAACCCACAGTACTTGTCAGAATGTATATTTAACATAAAGTCCACAATCTGAACCACTATTACAGTACAAATCTGAATCGCACCAGCATTAAAATAAAGGTAAAACTTTATTTTCATAGTCCACTTTAGACATTGTTCTAACTATAAGTAACTTTGCAGCTAGCTCTCATCAATTTGCAATTACGTCAACTTCCTCTCAGTAGATTATTAGTAGGGTTAGGGTGTAGGAACATTAATGAATAAAGCCTCACCAAATTTACACATTTCACATTCCAGAGAACTCATCTCCCATTTCCAGCATATATTTAATTGAACTCATTCCTTTGGCTTAAACAGACAGCAGTATCAACAAATAGGCTTTATTAGTCACCAAGATTTGATTTTACAGGTCTTATGTATCGTGTTTATTTGTATGTTGAGTTATTCCTTTGTGATAAACCGTGAACAGCAGCCTTTTTATTAACTTCTCTACCTCATTTACAGGAGATACCTTTAATATGTCTTTGATGGTGAAAGATTTCCTGGAGGTCGATGTGACTTAGAATGTTTTGTTTTCAGACCTGTAGATCGTTTGCTTTGTTCAGAAATAGGGACTTAATTTGTTACAATGTTGCATTTGCAATTTGCAATGTTGCAATTTTGGTTCAGTTTGCTTTCACAAAATCCAACATTTCAAAGTGTACCTAAAAGTGTTTATGTAAGTCATATGTGAGGAAAAACTGTCCTCTTATTGGTCAGGGTTTCCTCTGCGTCATCCGTCAAGACAGATTGACAAGTTCGCTTATACAGTGCTTAGCTTAAGTGAACACACTAAAAAGAGGAATAAAAAATCTTCTTTTGGCCTTAATTAAAAAAAATGAGGAAAAATCCAACCTTTAGGGTTAACACCAATTTTCTTTGTAAATGAATAATGTCTCGTAAATAAATAAATGTTCCTCCTTAAAATATCCCCACATCACCATACCTAGAGATTGGCATGGTTTTATTTCAGTTAGCCTAAGGCTGGTTTGCTTTGCATTGAGAGATGATCTTATGGAAAGTACCCCATGCCAATATCTAGGTATGCTGAAGGGTATGTGATGATGTGGAGTCCTGACTTATGCCCTCTGTATTTTAAGGAAGAACATTTATTTATTTACGATACATTATTCATTCACAAAGAAAATTGGTGTCCTTAAAGGGTGAATATTTTCTCATTTTTAGAATTAAATCAAGATCAATTTCCAAAAGATGATTTTCCTTATGCTAAGCACTGTATATATTTAAAATTATATATAATTTAGAGTGGAAAACAAGGCTTCGTCGGGGCAGCATTCTTGCAATGCACAGAGAACATGGCAGTTTTTGTGGTTGAAAACCAGAGCGCATCTTCATCTTAAAATGTTGCTTTTTATATAACACTTTTCCCGTCATGAATTATGATACCGCTTTTTGTTGTTTCATTGGGTCGGATTGCTTTCTCACCTCAACCAAACCGCCCCAGAGTTAATTTTCAATCGGGCAGAGACCACCTTGTTCAGGCGATCTCCGAACAATCGTTTTAGTGCAGATCCGAGCGGGATTGCCGTGTTCATATATTCCTTTTAGGACATTTAGGACTCCATTAAAAATCACAATTTCCGTGCAACTGGAAAATGTGTGTGTGTGTGTGTGTGTGTGTTCATTAGATTATTTTATGTGTATTAGAGCAGTTCGATAAAGTCTTATTTGATTTTACAGACAAGCGATAGTAATCCAACGCAGTCTCATGAAAGTGCGTATCAGTACCACGAATGTTATTTCTCGTGGCATTTATACGCCAAAAATGGTTTTGGCGTGCATATGCTACGCACTGAAAATCCCTTGGGTAGGATTAGGGGAGGGGGGGATGAGGGTGCGTGCGTATTACACGCCATAAAGTGCGTATCATATGCACGCGAAAACTGCGTATCATATACATGCCAAAACTGATTTTGGCGTATAAATGCCACGAGAAATAACATTCGTGGTATTCATACGCACTTTCATGAGATCGGGCTCTAGTAATCCCATAAACTGTCGATTTTGTTACCTTGCTCGTATCAGTGGACACAACTTTATAATATTACGCCTATTATCGTTGGCCACGGAAATAATATTTTGTTCAGAATAGGTCAAATACTCTACTTTCAATTTAACGGTGGACGAATAGTTGATAACGTGTTAAAGAGTTAGTTCACCCAAAAATTTAAATTCTGTCATTTATTACTAGGGGTGGAACGGTACACAAAAGTCACGGTTCGGTTCAGACATCACGGTTCGGTACGAGTTCGGTACAATTAGATCAATATATTTGTTTTCCTTCAAATTTTAATTAACACTAACTTTATTCTCATCTGAATTATATATATTTTATTTCTGTATAAAATAATACTACCGTTAAAAACACATTGGATTTTCTTTTTTTAATCAATGTAGAATGTGTAACTTAAAAATAAAAAAAAACAATGCAATATGATGAATGTCCAAAAGATGGCACCCAGACATTTTTAAATGGGTTGGATAAATAGACAAGATAATATGACTCATGAATGTTTTGCTGGTCAAACAGAAAAGATATATAGTTCAGATTTTTCCCCTCCCGTTTATCTACAGCTCAGATCTAGAATTTTAAAGTGAAATAAAGTAGCGCTGTAATCATGAATTAACCAGAGAGAGAGAAAGTGCGTGCGTGCGAGAGTAACCTAATATTAAAGCTTTTTGGTTTAATTAATTGTAACTGACTGGGAAACCGAAGTTTTCCTAAACTTAAAGAGGCCGGCGGGTCCTCTAACTCTTGTGGGTCGCCACCACTCACCATACTCGTCCTGCTTGTGCTGCTATCTCTGACTCACTCACTGGACCGTCGACCTGACAAAAAACCATAGCAAAAGACTGCCTAAGGCGGGGCTACAGATTATGTGTCCCTAAGAAACCCGCGTATCTAACAGTAGTTCTGCACTACATTCATTAATTTGCACGCAAGTTTTATTTATTTTTATACCGTGTATTCTCCGTGTAAATTCATGTACCAAACCGTGACGCCCGTACCATTTCGGTTCAATACAAATACATGTACCGTTCCACCTCTATTAATTACTCACCCTCATGTCGTTCCAAACCCATAAGACTTCCACATTCTACGTCAGAACGTAGGCTCGCTATTGGCCGACGCTGGTCAGATGAGCACCACATTTTGGGGGTTTTTGCACACAAAAAGTATTCTCGTCGCTTCATTACATTAAGGTTGAACCACTGTAGTCACATGAACTATTTAACTATGGCTTTATTAGCTTTCTGAGCCTTGAAAGTTGCAGTGACGTTGATGGGTGGGTCAGAAAGCTCTCGGATTTCATCAAAAATATCTTAATTTGTGTTCTGATTAACGAAGGTCTTATGGGTTTGGAACGACATGAGGGTGAGTAATTAATGACAGAAATTAAATTTTTGGTTGAAATATAAATAAACTGATCTGATTTCTATTACAAGGGTTGAATGAATGAATGCATTTAGATAGCATTTTCTTCTTATTTACTACTGTACACAGAGCGCTTTACAATCATACCAGGGATGCCACTTGAAAAATGCTAGGGCAGTCACAACGGTGCCAGTGCGCTCACCACACACCAGCTATAGATGGAGAGGAGAGAGAGATTGATCGAGCCAATTTAGTTAGTAGAATGTCGACATACTTGCAAAATTACTTACAGTATATTCAGTTGGATGTCTATTGGGGGACCAGCAAAATAAAGTGTTAGCAGATATTAAGCAGACATACTAATACTCTAATGACTGTTGCTATGTAGAGTTACTTATAGTTTTAGTAAATGTCTTAAATGGACTATGAAAATAAAGTGTTAAAATAAGTGTACTAATCCATCACCGGAATTTAAATCAGGGAGAGAGAGTTTGAAAATGAGAGGATGTTTCTATGTTTGCTGATAGAAATATTTGTTATACAAGTTATGACAGTAAACATTTTAACATCTGAAAGTGCACTATTTTTGCAAGCTGTTTGTGCATGGTATACCGAGGACATTTCTTGCGATCTGGTCACCACATTTAAAGAACAAAATACCTTGAATTATTCTACTGGACTGTACTGCACCTTTTTTCTATCTTTCTTTTGGCCAAGCTGGGGTGCGTTTCCCGAAAGCATCGTTAGCCAACTATGGTCGCAAGTTCCGACGTTGTTAGCATAGTTCAACGAGTCTGTGTTTCCCGAAACCATCGTTCCAACGAACATTCGCAAACAGCATCGCAAAGTTGTGTGGTTGGAACGACGTTAGAAGCATAGTTTCTAATTTTTATAACATGTGGGCTTAATAAATTATTATCTTGAGCCAAATCAGCAAGCTGACATTCAGTACAATCTATATCTTTTATTTAGAATACATACAAATGTAATTTACGTCTTTTAGTTTGTCAAAAGATTTGAAGTACCGTGTTTGAAGACGTTGTGCATGTGCGAACGTGCTCTACTATGTAAGAACGAGCTAAATATTGAGTCTGGTAATCAAGCAAAATAACTGAGAAAATTTAGAAATAGTCCTCAGATGACATGTCTGTAATTTATATAAACAAATCGAGCGTTAATTGGATCTCAAACCGTTTCATTAAAAGTAGTTATATTACTCCACCACGTGCGAGACGTCATAAACCAACGTGGTTGAACGATACTTTGCGACAATACGTTTCGGGAAACAGTCGCGACTAGCTAGTTGATTTCTCCAACGATGCATCGTACTATGGTAGTGAAGCAGCGAGTTACATAGTTGTACGGGAAACGCACCCCTGATTTGAATTTTGAATTATAGATGTAAAGGGGGCCATTTTGTCTTAAATATTTGCTCTTTACTTTATTTTGTGCTCCTGGAGCACCTAAAATATTTGTTTTTCATTGCATGCCATAAAATGTATTCAAAAACAAACAAAAAAATGTAAATAGTAAAACATTCTTCTTTTTCAGGTTTCAAATACATTTGCAACATATGCTGTTTGTGCTGATTATGCCTCAGTGTTTTTTAACTGTCACCTTGCTTTGTCATCTCCTATATGTTGTTTACAGAACTATAATAAACAACCCAGAGAACCATTTACATACTTGATTCACCATTGTGAAACTGTAATGTATATTTTGTAACATGAAAATTATATTTTTAATGTTTGTTACCACATATACACTCACCGGCCACTTTATTAGGTACCCCATGCTAGTAACGGGTTGGACCCCCTTTTGCCTTCAGAACTGCCTCAATTCTTCGTGGCATAGATTCAACAAGGTGCTGGAAGCATTCCTCAGGGAGTTTGGTCCATATTGACATGATCGCATCACACAGTTGCCGCAGATTTGTCGGCTGCACATCCATGATGCGAATCTCCCGTTCCACCACATCCCAAAGATGCTCTATTGGATTGAGATCTGGTGACTGTGGAGGCCATTTGAGTACAGCGAACTCATTGTCATGTTCAAGAAACCAGTCTGAGATGATTCCAGCTTTATGACATGGCGCATTATCCTGCTGAAAGTAGCCATCAGAAGTTGGGTACATTGTGGTCATAAAGGGATGGACATGGTCAGCAACAATACTCAGGTAGGCTGTGGCGTTGCAACGATGCTCAATTGGTACCAAGGGGCCCAAAGAGTGCCAAGAAAATATTCCCCACACCATGACACCACCACCACCAGCCTGAACCGTTGATACAAGGCAGTATGGATCCATGCTTTCATGTTGTAGACGCCAAATTCTGACCCTACCATCCGAATGTCGCAGCAGAAATCGAGACTCATCAGACCAGGCAACGTTTTTCCAATCTTCTATTGTCCAATTTCGATGAGCTTGTGCAAATTGTAGCCTCAGTTTCCTGTTCTTAGCTGAAAGGAGTGGCACCCGGTGTGGTCTTCTGCTGCTGTAGCCCATCTGCCTCAAAGTTCGACGTACTGTGCGTTCAGAGATGCTCTTCTGCCCACCTTGGTTGTAACGGGTGGTTATTTGAGTCACTGTTGCCCTTCTATCAGCTCGAACCAGTCTGGCCATTCTCCTCTGACTTCTGGCATCAACAAGGCATTTCCGCCCACAGAACTGCCGCTCACTGGATGTTTTTTCTTTTTCGGACCATTCTCTGTAAACCCTAGAGATGGTTGTGCGTGAAAATCCCAGTAGATTAGCAGTTTCTGAAATACTCAGACCAGCCCTTCTGGCACCAACAATCATGCCACGTTCAAAGTCACTCAAATCACCTTTCTTCCCCATACTGATGCTCGGTTTGAACTGCAGGAGATTGTCTTGACCATGTCTACATGCCTAAATGCACTGAGTTGCCGCCATGTGATTGGCTGCTTAGAAATTAAGTGTTAAGGAGCAGTTGGACAGGTGTACCTAATAAAGTGGCCGGTGAGTGTATATCTGTATTTCAAAAAAATAAAGACTATGATGGTTTCTCTGTCTGTACTGGTATTTACTGCAAATTAAGAATTTGAAATGATCATTCTGTCACAGAACAAAAGATAAAACAAAGACAAAAGATTAGCTCAATAGCAGGGTTTATTGACAGTAAGCAGGAATACAGGGACACATGTAAATAATAGATACAATGTTAGACGCAAGGAGATCACTTAGCTAGGGGATTGCAGGAGGAAAACACGAGCAACAACTCAATGGGAGTTTACACAACAGAGAAGTAGTGCTGGTCATTTGGCAATGGAGGAGCAACAAAGAAACAACAGTGGAGTATCACTGATGCATTACAAAGAGATCAAAAAGGTAAAAAAAAAAATTAAAACAAACCCGGAGTCTGAATAGTATGTGTAATAGAAAAAAAAAATAGTAAAAAAAAAAAAAAAAAAAAATTAATAGTGTGGTGATACAATGATGAGACCTTGAAACAAGTTTACCAAGCCAGGCTTAGAAACTAACCTAGTCCAGGGCAGGCTAACTGTCAGGCTAAGCCCCATTGATACACAGTTCCTCTAACACTGACTGACAGGAACACAATGATATACCACTGATTCTCTCGAATACCATTATTTGACTTTATTAACCACTATCAGTCTAAAATTAAACATACAGTATACAGAAAGTCAATTTAAGGCTACAACGATAAATTATACAATTTAGACCTACAAACATGTTCAATAATATTGTATATGAAATTTTTGTTAACGTTGTTTATATATACACTGTATGTATATATATTTTTTTTATTGGGATAGGCCTTATTGTGCATTATTTATCATTATTTGCATGAAAATATTTTCTCAGGCCATGAGTTCTGCTATTATTATACGCAAAGCAATCCTCACTGTAGTTATAACATTAAAACAGCATGCCACAGGAAAAGTGTTCAAAAACATTGCATCCACTACAAATATTTCTATTTATTAGAATATCTTTTTTTTTTTTTTTTACTTATCGGTAATGAGAAGTTACATTGAGAATGGGAATGAGAATGGCATTAATGAGAATGGGATATTTAAAGAGATAGTTCACCCAAAAATCTAAAATTAGCCCATGATTTACATACCCTCGAGTCATAGGTGTATAAGATATTCTTCTTTCAGACAAATACAATCGGAGTTATATTAAAAAATGTCCTGGCTCTTCCAAGCTTTATAATGGCAGTGAATGGCCGTTTCTGTTAAAAGCACTTTTAATAAAATAAAAAATCTATCATAAAAGTGCTCCACACTGCTCTGGGGGGATAATAAAGGCCTTCTGAAGCAAAGCTATATGAAAAGAAAAATATTCATATTTAACACGTTACAAAGTAAAATTCATTTTACCAGGACGGGAGACATTAATTAATTTATTTTAATTTTATGCTGTATTTTTTATCTTTCTTTTCATGTTACACATGACACGGACATGGAATATTTTGAATACTAGGAATATTTTGTCAAGTCCAAAATGTCTAGCCCGAGTTCGTTCAAAATTGGACTTGAGTCCGATTTCGAGTACCCCAACTCTACTTGCAAGTATATTATTTGTGAGTGATGGAACTGAACATGAACATGAACATGAACATTTGCTCATTTAGGAAACTTTAGGCAATGCTTTTTCTTATTCTTATGATACTGTAGACTAGAAAATTGGGTGAAACTCTTTCCACATGTAGATCACTGATGTGGCTTCTCTCCAGTATGAACTCTCTCGTGATCTTTCAGGTGTCTGACTGAGCGAAACTCTTTCCACAGTGTGAGCACTTGTATGGTTTCTCTCCAGTATGAATTCTCTGGTGTGTTTTTAAATTGCTGGATGAAATAAAGGTCGTCCCACAGTCAAAGCACATATAAGGTCTCACACCAGTATGAATACGCTGGTGCACTTTTAGATGTTGCAGTAGTGAAAAACTCTTTCCACAAAAAGAGCAAACATGAGGCTTCACAGCAGCATGAACTTTAAGGTGTTTTCTCAAGTTGGATTCCAGAGCAAATGTTTTATCACACAGTTCACATCTGAATGACTTCATTCCAGAGTGAAAGTGCAAATGCTCTTTAAGAACACTTTTCAGAGTGAAACTCTTTCCGCATTGAGTGCATGTGAACGGTTTTTCTCCAGTGTGAATTCTCATGTGCACATTTAAGCTTCCTTTATTTATGAAACCTTTTCCACACTGAGAGCATGTATAAGGCCTCTCTCCAGTGTGAATTCTCATGTGTTTGTTAAGGTTTGATTTATCTGTGAAACTCTTTCCACACTCAGAACAGGTAAAAGATCCTTTGACTCCTGTTTTTCCAGCACTTTTCTGCAAGAAATTATTTTCAGTCTGTGAAATTATGTTTCCATCTTCATTTGTGAAAGGAGGTCTTCGAAACTCATGTTTTAAACTATTCACATCCATAGGATCTAAAATGAAATTACAATAATTCAATTAAAGGAGGACATATTAGAAACAAAATGAGCTATGATCCCAACATTTTAGTAGTCAGTACCAATACCAGTAAATAAATTAAATTAGTTAATTATTATATATAATACATTAAAATATTAGCATTTAGTCTTCAAATATTGTTCAATAAAATAAATACCACATTAAAAAATAATGTAAAAGTTATTAAAATTAAAAACAAAGAAACATACGATTCAGTGTCAAACATCACACTTTTAGATTTTATAAAAAATAAGCCTAAAGTATGTATATATATATATATATATATATATATATATATATATATATATATATATATATATATATATTATATATATATATATATATATATATATATATATACACACACATACACACACACTCACTCACTCATAATTTGAATAAATTTAATTAAAACTATAAATGGGTTAATTTATAATTATAGGCTGAAAGCAAAGAACACTTCCTCCCTTTATAAACAATGAAGCTGAAACTTTAGTTCAGCCACAGCGCAATCTTTCTGACTGAGTGAACGGATGTTATATAAGAACATCTGTCTATATCACACAACAAATCTGTTAATTACAGTATTTATACTTTGTTGGTTATACAAAACGATTTCGCATGCAGAGCTCACACAACACAAACTCTGGCGTATTGACCTTTTTCACAGCAGCGCCCAGCTTTGATTTTTAAGGGTTGTAACTGTTATTTAATATTTTTTGGATCGTTTTGCTGATGACACACTGCAAAAATATCTTTCCAAGAAATGTTAGTAGGCAAAAAACTACAGACTATATGAGCTGTGGAAAATTATAAGTGATCTAGGAGCTTTATACAGCTTTTTACAGCGGATGCCATTGAAAACACAGCAAGTCTATCCCTTTCATGGGGAGGCTGCAGGCAGGCAGATATAAGGCCCAGGCAGTTTTATGCCCCGTTGTTCCTGATGTGCCTAGTAGGGGGGCATCATTAAATTGACGCTCAACTTGCATATTAGTCCATCCATAGACGTTGACTAAATAAGTGTGTTTTGTGTATTTAAATATAAACGTTACATTAAGATATGAGATAGACAGTGTAATACCTGTATATATATATCTCATGTTTAACAGAGACATCAGAGCCAGCGCCAAATGTCAGAAGGACTAGCCGAGGGAAGGCTGTTCAAGAAGGTGTTAATGAATGCTGAGCGTCCGGTGATCGCCTGGATCTCATAACTCAGAAAACGTGAGATAAAATTTTCAAATAGGTGTTATCTTTATAAATAAACCACAAATTTGAGCTTTAAATAACTACATTCTCAGTCTCACCTGAAAAACTCCATTTAAAACTCCATTTCGTGACACAATAACAGTTTTATTATTTACATTTAAGGGATAGTTCACCCAAAAATGAAAATTAGCCCATGATTTACTCACCCTGAAGCCATCCTAGGTGTATATGACATTCTTCTTTCAGACGAATAGAATCTGAGTTATATTAAAAAATGTCCTGGCTCTTCCAAGCTTAATAATGGGAGTGAATGGCTGGATGACTTTGGAGGTCCATTAAGCGCATCTATTCATGATTTAAGTGCTCCTCTACGTTAATAAAGGTCTTCTAAAGTGAAGCAATGCGTTGTGTTAAGAAAAATATCCATATTTAAAACTTTTATCTACTAAAATTCTGGCAGACGGCCGTAAACATCAATTTACGCCAAAAGAGTTTAACTTGACACACAACGTAATGACGAACACTGTTTGTTTGAACCACAAGAGTGCGTCAAGTTCAAGTGTAAGGCTACTGTTGGTGTAAATCGATGCTTACGGCCATCTGCCGGAAGCTAGTTATTTTATTCGATAAAAGTTTGAAATATGGATATTTTTCCTACACGAGCGCATCACTTCACTTAGACCTTTATTAACCCCAGCAGAGCCGTTTTGAGCACTTGTATCACGGTTGGATAGGTTCTGATGGACTTCCAAAGTCATACAGCCATTTACTCCCATTATCAAGCTTGGAAGAGCCAGGACATTTTTTAATATAACTCCGACTGTATTCGTCTGAAAGAAGATTGTCATATACACCTAGGATGGCTTCATGTTGAGTAAATCATGGGCTAATATTCATTTTTTGGGTGAACTATCCCTTTAAGCAGGATTTCTACTGATGCTTGCTCATGTACAAGTCACCTCTGTACTGCCTCCTCTACTGGACACATCAGGAACAACAGGGGCGTAAAACTGTCTGGGATGTTTATCTGCCTGCTCCAGGTCTGCAGCCTTCCCATATAGGACAGCCTTGCTTCCATGCCTGTCATGGCGCTGCTCTATATAAGGTCTATTGAGCGGATTCTGAATTTCTCACTAACTTAGACGCCTCTGACTGGCCATTGCGTTCACTTGCTCAGGAAACGTCTGTGATAGGCTACAACACAACGCTGCAAAACAATTGTGAATAGAAACATTTTACGCTCTTCACACAAATCACATTGAAGTAGGTCTATAAGGTTTCAGGTGTATTGTTATATGTCAGTTTTCACCTTAATGTTCCGCAACCAACCTGTTTGTTCCTCTGTATCTTCATCTTTTATTCGGCAGGGTTCCACCTCAAACTCTATCTTTACAATAGTGGGTTTCTCTTCAAACTTCATCTTTACAATAGTGGGTTTCTCCTCGAACTCCATCTTTACAATAGTGGGTTTCTCCTCGAACTCCATCTTTACAATAGTGGGTTTCTCCTCGAACTCCATCTTTACAATGTCAGTAGTTTCTCCTGGAGGCTTCCTCTTTTCTCCTGTGGGAAGATGGGAATATTTCCCAGGATTTAAACTCTTTTGAACAGCTGTGGGATGTGAATTGTGGTTTCTGCTGCTCATTTAGCAGATGCTCATAACATTTACACTTGCGCTCAATTAACCAGCTTTAAGTGTTTTGCTCAAACAACTGTTTAGAAACAATTCAACTCCTCCTCTAGCTGATTTCTATGTTGCTCTTTTATATTAGATATACATTATTATTAAAAAAACACACTGTTTACCAGTTTTCATTTGTTCATTAAATAAAATGAAAACAACTCATAATGTTCACTAATTGTTATGTGACAAAACAGTCAGTATAACGAGTTTACGTTTCACGAGCGTAATATACAACATCAGTCGGTTAATTTCAATTAATTTCTGAGGGATTCGCCAAATGAACAGACTCGTTTCAGTAGTTTGGATTTAGATTTCTACTATTAAATGATAAAAATGAATGTAACCTACTCACAGTCTAAAACACAGCAGATTTATAGCAGAATGAACGGCTGTTTTACAGTCTATGGTTCCACTTCACACGTTAATGTCAGGTTAATGTTCCCTTATTCCTTCACTCCCTCACTTCTTTGTCTCCTATGTGTGAATCATCGCTTCAGTTGCACGAGCGCCCTCTAGTAGCGGAAACCAATCCCTACTAAACTATCTTTTTTTTTAATTGAAAGTAATCAACAATGCAATCAAAGTTACAAAAAGCAACCACAAAACATAAAAAAATAAAATAAAATAAAAATAAAAAAAGACACTGAAACACAAGATTAGTAATCAAATAAACACATTAAATAAAGTACAATTAACCTGCAGTTTTAACAGCTTTTTTTTTTTTGCATGGAAGAGATAGTAGAAATATACTGTTCCATTTCAGTTTTTAGCACTGAAAAAAGTGTTTTTTTTTTTTTTTTATCACTGAATTTACATTTATGGATATGAAATTTGGCAACAAATAAGATTAGGTTTACTAGAAAAAGTGCACCATTGTCCTTCCCACCGTCACCGAAACAACCAAAAATTACATTTTTGTAGTACAGGAAGAACTCAGGAAGAATATTGTCAACTAAAAATTAATTAATGTCTTTCCAGAGCTTATATGTGAATTCACAAGACCAAAATAAATGTGAAATAGTTTCAGGATGCAGGCCACAAAAGGAGCATTTTACATCAATGTCATTCCTAAACTTATTTAAGCAAACATTTGTGGCGTAAAACCTACTAAACTATCTAACCTTCATAAGACAACCAAGAATTTTTTTGTTTTGTATTTTTGTATTATACAATTACTATTTTTTCTCCCAAATATGTTTTATTTGGGATAAATACTCAAACTTCAAATATCTGCTATAAGGAGATTGCAATTGTATTTACCTTCTGTTGCGTGTTAAGGATGTTGTGGATTTTAATATATATTTTGACTTAATTTTAATGTTAGATGGTACAAGTATTATTCATAAATTAAAATAAAATTACTAAGAGATGTGAAGATTTGCCTTAAAAACTCCAGCAGCTCAATGGAAGTTTTCTGAGAATAAAATCACAGTCTGATAAACAGTGCATTAAATAAGTTAAAGGTACGCTGTGTAAACTTTGACGTAGAGGGCTAAATTGGGATTGGGGTCACGCGGGTCCTGATTTGCCAAGTAACAGATTTGTTGCAGTCAATTAGTAACTCTTTTTCCACAGCAATCTGTAGTAGGCTAGGCCAAGTGATTCATCATTTAATTCATTCGTTAAAGGGGGGGGGTGGGGGTGGGGGGGGGGGGGGTGAAATGCTGTTTCATGCATAGTGAGTTTTTTACACTGTTAAAGGGTACCTATCATGGAATTTTGAAAATTACCTTTCATGTAGTGTGTAACATAGATCTAAGTGAACAAAAACATCCTGCAAAGTTTTAAATATGAAAGTTCACCATATATAAAGTTATCGTCTCTCAAAAGTAAGAGTCGACTCTGAGTCGCTGATATGAATCGATAGACAAACGATGCTTTCTCTCTAGCTTTCGTACGTCACTTGTACAAGTTATTTGAATTCGACACGCCCGCTCAGTGCGCGCGCTGAGCAGACAGAGAAAACAGTGAAAACATCATGTCGACGAGACTCTGTTCTGAAGTGCGAATCAAAAGCAAACTTTTTTTTTCACTGCCCAGGGACAAGCATGTGAAGACTCAGTGGCTAGAGTTTATATTTACCACACAAGTATAACCACCTTGAGCTGTGTTCGCGTTATTTTAATGACGATCGCTTCACAAACACAAATACTTTCAAGTGTGGATTCGCGAGTTGGCTGATATAGGAAGGTTCAGTACCAAGTTTATTTGGATCGGGTTCCTCGTCCGAATCACAACCTGTAAGTACTATTAATAATTGTTGCTTTTATGTGTGTGCGTGCGTGCGTGCGTGCGTGCGTGTGTGTGTGCGTGCGTGTGTGTGTGAGAGTGAGAGTTACGCTCAGCAGCTTCTAGGTCTCCAATGTTATTTTTTTTGTTTTTTGAAATATGTGAAATTATGTGAAGCGTATTGTAGTACTGCAGTGCTTTATCAATATGTTTAAGCTTTGGGCTAACGCAAAATATAACTGACTGCGTCATCTGACCAATCACCGCCGATTAGCGTCACGCAAAGGAGGGGTTTGGACAAATGAGTCGTCAAACGAATCATTATGGAGTCGGTGAGCAAATCAGGTAAAAATAAATGCATATTATAAGACAACAAAAGTGTTTTTTTGTCATTGCATGCATGTAAAACTGTTGTTGGGGACTCCCAGAATAACATTAGGAACATTTTAAATGCCATAATAGGTACCCTTTAAAGAGTTGGACTCCCATGCTAAACATGGACAAAGTTTCAAAACTGAAGTTGTAAGTTTGATGGAGTATTTCATTTCCAAAAATACTCCTTCCGGTTTGTCACAAGTTTCGGAAAGTTTTTTTCGAATACGCAACTGTGTGACGTCAGGTGGGGCGGAATTTCCTTCTACGGGTCTTAAGAGCACTTCTCCCGGAAGGGCCCGCGGGCGCAGCTATAGCCTAGTGCGTGCGAGAGATCAGAGCGCTGCAATAAATAAAATGGCACCAAAAAAGTGTGTTTTTGGTTGCCAGGGCAAGACAACACTGCACAAATTTCCAAAGAACCCAGCGTTAAGGGACCTGTGGATGGATTTTGTTTTTCCAGAGCAGCAACGGAGTTGTGCAACTGTTCTTGTTTGTTCCCTTCATTTCGACGGTCATAGTTATAGGCTCAGTTCGACGCCGGGTTTGCAGATCGCCTAATACTTAAAGATGGAGCAGTCCCAACGATAAAGGTTCACGGTCGTGCGTTGGAACCGCAGGCGGTGAGTAAAACTGCTTCAAATGTCTGTGTGTTGTTAACTATCGGCGTGTAACGTTAAGCACAGCAAGTAAACAACATGATCATGTACAGTTAATGTATCGATGGAGCATGCGATGTATGGTGTGTGTGTGTGTGTGTGTGTTTGTGTGTTTAAATACATTTGTTTAGCTGGCCACTGTAGGTGTCAGTTTGTTTATTGTAAAAATAAATCATGTCCTCATAAACCACCAGTCTGTCTGTTTACAACACACGCAAAAGCTTCGCGCGCTTCCGCCTCCACCCGCTCGGGTTTTTCCGGAAAGACTCGGTACAGCCTGTCTTTCTTTTATAAATATAATAAAACTAAAGACTTTTTGGAGATATGAAGGATGCAATACTACTCTATAGGTACTCAAGATTAACATGAGATTGAGTGAAACTGAGTGTTCCACCCCCCCCCCCCCACCCCCCCACTAAGAAAATACACAACATGATGAATTACAATGCCTAGAAATCTCCCCGAAAAAAGTGGAGGGGAAGGAACTTTCATCACAGAGTTAAATATCTTCGGAATTTGTCAGATAACTGTCAGAACATTTGACGGATCCCTTACGAAAAAGAAGTATACTTCAAGTTCATTTTATGAAGTATACTTAAGTAATATTCAAGTATATTTTTAAGTATACTTTATGTAGTAAGTATACTAATGTCAATATGTACTAGTAGTAAACTTGTAAGTGTACTATTTTAATACCGCTTGGGACTAAATTGACCCACTTGTAGTATATAAAAAGTATATGTTTAAGTGTACTAAGTGTACCAGTAGTAAACTTTAACTGCACAACTAGTTCATAACTACGTTTCTCATTTGTACTGCAAGTGAACTTATGGGTATACTAGTAGTTTACTATTTTAATACTTGTAGAAAATGTTTAGTTTATGAAAGTACACTCTCAGTAAACTACTAGTTTAGTAGTTCTATACTGCAAGTTGCAAGTTTTTTTTTTTTTTTATAAAAAAAAGTTTTATACTATAAGTTTTCTTTGTAACAGATTTCACTCGAATAATACAACACTGAATTATACTACACAATTTTCTTAGAAACATCTAAGTAAGCACTACAATAGATATAGTGTATGGCACCACACCTTCATTTCAGAAGGTACATGTGCAGAGACCTCAATACTTGGTAGACAATACACAATGACGGTAACATTTGATGGATCGTTTTTGTGTTTGAATGTGTAATACAGTTTTTCTCAAATGCTAAAACACAAAAGCCAATCATCTAAACCAAATGACCAGTTGTCTAAACACATTTACTAAATCTAGCCATCATTTTCCAATATCACAATATTCACATTTTCCAATATTCACAAAACACAATCCTCCGTTCTCATAAATCTTAACACATTTTTCCTTGCTAAAACACAAGTTGCAAAAGAACTCTGTGATGCAAAATGCTTGCCACAGTCAGCAATATTTGAACACAATGAACACACCTGGTGTCATTCATTACACACAACGACTCAAAATTGAAGACACTTGTTGCTAATGCTGGGACCACATGTATAAAAGCAAGTTCAGAGTGCACAGTTTGCTGAAGATTCCAAACAAACACAATGGATGAAGGCAGAGTCAGGGGAAGAGGAATTCGAGTCAGAGGAGGGAGTAGAGCTGGCCATGGAAGAAGAGGAGCAGGCCAACGAGGAAGAGGAGGAGGCCAACAAGAGAGAGGAGGAGACCAACAAGGGAGAGGAGGAGGCCAACAAGGGAGAGGAAGAGGCCAACAAGGGAGAGGAGAAGGTCCAGGAGGGTGAGCAAGACAACCTCGCACAATCATTACAGACGAGATGCGATCAACAGTCATTGACCATGTCATTGTCCATGGCATGACAATGGCTGAAGCAGGACTAAGAGTCTGTCCAAACCTGAGTAGCTTCACCGTGGCCACCATTATCAGGGCATTCAGACAACAAGGGAGACAAACTGGGATAATGTTGTGATGTAAATGAGTTGACATGTTCCACTGATGTAGCCTATTGTCATGTACAGGGCTCCAGACTTTAGAAAATTTAGGGGCACACCTTAAATCAACCTAACACAGTTTTTCACATTTCCCCCCATTTTATTACTGACAAATGCCTTGTAATAAATAGACTTAACTTACAGAAATTACAATGTGCAGTTTTATTTTAAGTTTGAAAGGCTCCAGATTAACATTTGAGGGCAGCATTTTTATTCATAATGTCGATATAATTCAAAAGCAAAACAATATAAAAAAATAATATTTGGGAGTGAAAATGGCAGCCACCTACTGGTTACAATGGTAATTTATTTTTATTTTTTTATTTTAAACTAAGTAAAACTTTTAGTTTTATAAATGGGGTAATCTTTGAAGGATGAACAAATAATGTTTTGGTCATGACAATAAAAACAACATTTAAATAGGATAATATTTGAGTTTTGAAGTGCTAGAAAAATATGTGGCGTTCTTGAAAGCATTTAACTATTCCTGCCAAACTTCCATGGTTACAGTTAGTGTTACTATATTAAATCCATGGTGAATTTTTCGGATTTGTGGACTTAAGAGGCTCTCATTCTGTTGGCTTCAAGGCTTCAAAATTAAAAATGTTACTATTTTGAGAAAAAATCAACTGCAAATAACAAATCCTATTACTGTGTGCACCAGTGAAGTTTTGCTGGCACCCAATGGAGAAAATCTGTTACTGCGCCCAAACAAAATCTTACTGAACGCTCATTTTTTAAGATATCAACCTCAAACTTATTTAGATTTATGGCTTTGATTTTCTAGCCGTTTTAGAGTTCAACTTGTTTCATAAAATATATATTTTATATAAAATAATGTTCATAAATAATTCTTACATGCGCTTCTTACATGCAAGTTACAGTACATGCGCTTCTTGAGGCACACTCTATGAGGCACACACACGCAAGGTCTTGCTCTCTCCCTCTCTGCTGTGCGCGCGCTACACGGTTTTTAACATACATATTCATGTAGCATTTCGAAAACCCGGACATTCGGTGTCCCGGTAGAGTGGATCAATTTTCCTGTCGTTTCTTAACACATCTCGGTGTTTATAAGGACTACACATTTTGTAACCTTTAACACAACTAATGTGTTATAGTTACACAACTTGTGTCAGATATGTGTCACATGTGACTGTAGTCCGTGTGTATTTGCCAGAGTTACTTCCTCTGTTTTTACAACTGAGTGTTTGGATGAACACTGACAAGTATTGTTAACTTGTGTTTATGTAGTCCAGTGATGCTTAATAAAGAGTTTGTTTGAACATTTGGATGTTTTAGACATCATAGACAAGCTCTTACTGAGAATTAACAGAGGTTTGATGTTTCATTGAATGTTTTATTTGAAGTCACCAGAATCGTGATTAATGGCTCCTTTATTTGGGCTCTTTCTTTTTGTTTTTCTCTGGCTGCTGTAACTGTGTTTTAATCAAATACATCTGTTATGGTGAGAGAAAATATGATAAGATGTATAAAATATACAACGTATATTTCTGTCGTTGATATTTCTTTAATGCACAACGCAATCTTGTTGAACGCATTGCAATGCAACAACAACGGTGCATAGTTTATGTAAGTTTATATATACGTTTTTAATGCACAAACGATTAATTTAGATCTTGCATGCAGTGCAACAGCACATAGCTGGAATAATGACTTTCTTCTTTCAACTATTCTTTCAATCTTTCTAACTAATCTTTCTTTCTTTACATCTAATCTTTCTTTCTTTCTTTCTTTACATCTAATCTTTCTTTCTTCATAACTGATCTTTCTTTATTTCTAGTCTAATCTTTCTTTCTTTCTTTCTTTATATCTTTCTTTTCTAACTAATATTTCTTTCTTTCTTTCTTTATAACTGATCTTTCTTTTCTAACTAATCTTTCTATTTTTCTTTCACTAAGCAATCTTTATTTATTTTTAACTAATCGTTCTTTCTAAATAATCTTTCTTTGTAACTTATTAATTTCCAACTTAATTTCTTTCTTTTTCAACTATTCTTTCAATCTTTCTAACTATCTTTCTAACTAATCTATCTTTCTTTCTTTCTAACTAATTAATTTCCAACTTAATTTCTTTTTTTTCTTTCAACTATTCTTTCAATCTTTCTAACTAATCTATCTATCTTTCTAACTAATCTTTCTTTCTTTAATTACATCTAATCTTTTTCTTTTTTTACATCTAATCTTTCTTTCTTTACATCTAATCTTTCTTTCTTTCTTTCTTACTAATCTTTCTTTTTTATAATTTCTTTCTTTATAAATATTCTTTCTTTATAACTAATCTTTCTTTCTTTCTTTCTTTCTTTCTTTCTTTCTTTCTTTCTTTCTTTCTTCTTTCTTTCTTTCTTTCTTTCTTTCTTTCTAAATAATTTCTTTCCAACTAATCTTTTTTTCTTTCTTTCTAGGTATTTCTAACTAATCTATCTATCTTTCTAACTAATCTTTCTTTCTTTTTTAACTAATCTTTCTTTATTTCTTTCATGCTAATCTATCTATCTTTCTAACTAATCTTTCTTTCTAATTAATTACCAACTTAATTTCTTTCTTTTTTCTTTCAAATATTCTTTCTTTCTTTCTAACTAATCTTTCTTTCTTTCTTTCTTTCTAACTAATCTTTCTTTCTAACTAATCTATCTCTAACCAATCTTTTTTCCTTTCTAACTAATCTATTTAACATTTTTCTGGATAAAGTTTCTTCGATCTTGAACTTTCTAGTGATAGAAGATTGCTCATGCAAATTTAAAATAACGTGATCATCAAACCGCTAAATCAAAACTGCTTAATGTTACCAAATGAAATGTCAAAACCATGAAGAGAAAACGATTGTGAAGCTTTGGGGGTGTTGGACTCGGGTCTGTGAGTTTATATTGGAAAAAAAAAAAACTTTTGAGGACCGTTTGGCCAGAATTATTTTCAATGGGTCAACTGTCTGGCTGATGTAACATAAAAAAAGCAGTCAATGAGAATGTATAGAAAGTTCAAGATCAAGGACTCTTTGGTAGAAATAATTTAATTAGGTCAAGTATGGAATAATTTAACATCAGAAGGAGTCTGTGAGTTTATATTTAAAAAAACATGAAAAATTTGAGGACCTTTTGCCTAGAATTATTTTCAATGGGTCAAATATGGACAACTGTCTGGCTGATGTATCATCAAAATAAGCAGTCAATGAGAATGTATAGAAAGATCAAGAACTCTTTGGTAGAAATAATTTCATTAGGTCAAATATGGAATATTTTAACATCAGAAGGAGTCTGTGAGTTTATATTGAAAAAAAAAAAAAAAACCTTTTGAGGACATTTTGCCTAGAATTATTTTCAATGGGTCAAATATGGACAACTGTCTGGCTGATTTACAGTTTTTCTCGATTGCTAAGACACATTTCTTGAAAGCTGCTCTCCTTTTCTCTAAACTGTGAACACAAAACCCAATTTTCAAGCTGCATTTACAAAACCTCAGACTCTTCTTGCTAAACCAAACTTTCACCTCAAAACAGTTCAATCTGTGCTCAAAACTGAACTGTTGTCAAATCGTGCCCCGAGTCGATCAAAATTAAAAACACTACTGAACAGTCACTAAACACTACGTAGAAAAATAGAAAACACAATGCTCAGGACATGAAGCTGGAGAAATAAAGGTTTATTGTTCACTGTATAGGCTAAATGCATGTTGCAAAAAAAAAAAACTTGTACAAAAAGACAAAACAGAAATCTTGTGCATTTACACGTAGCACTTGTAAAAACATACTTATGCGTTTGCCACTTGTGTACAGTAAGCTCATGTAAAAATAAAGTACAAAAATATACATGGAATACTAGGCCTACAAACAGTTAGACCAACCCTCCATTACAATACTACAGTACATTGGTACAGTGATGTACTGCAACATATATTTACTTACAGTATACTGTGGTACAGTATATAGTATGTCATACAGTAATTGCTGTCAACATTTACATACAGTACTATAATGTCAAAAAAAGTTTATTACCTGTTCTCTTCTCTAAATCTTCGGATTATGGTGGACACAGTGAATCTACTGATGTTTGGTTGTACCCTTTGTTCAGCTCCCTCATGCTCAATGCTCATACCATGGAAAAGAACATGGTCAATCACAGTAGCTCTGAGTTCATCAGATATTACTGTTCTTTGTCTTCGCTGACCACCTCGACCTCCTCTCACACAAACTCTTCCTCTCAGATTTCTATCCACTGTAGGGCCTCACAAACCAGTGCTGTCTGAACTGCCTTACTGTATATGTTCCCTTACATCATTAGCCACAAGTGTGATCAATTTTGAGTTGTTGTGTTCAAGTGGTGACACATGTGCTTTAATTGTGTTTGACTTTTGTCACCTGTGCTCACCATTATGCAGCATGGGTGCATCACAATGAAAATGTGTTAGCAAGTTGTGTCTAAACAGGTGAAAAGTGCTTATGGTTTTGCCAAAAGAGTGATTGATTCAATCAGTGGGTTCAGGCAACTGAGCATTTGGTTCAGACAATAGGGTTTAGTGTTTTAGCAATTGAGAAAAACTGTAACATAAAAAAGCAGTCAATGAGAATGTATAGAAAGTTCAAGATCAAGGACTCCTTTGGTAGAAATAATTTCATTAGGTCAAATATGGAATATTTTAACATCAGAAAGTGTCTGTAAGTTTATATAAAAAAAAATGTTTATATTGAAAAAAAATGCTTTTGAGGACCCTTTGGCCAGAATTATTTTCATTGGGTCAAATATGGACAACTGTCTGGCTGATTTAACATAAAAAGCAGTCAATGAGAATGTATAGAAAGATCAAGATCAAGGACTCTTTAGTAGAAATAATTTCATTAGGTCAAATCTGGAATAATTTAACATCAGAAGAGACATCAAAAACAAAAAAGCTTACAGCACCTGGTATTCCCAGGCGGTCTCCCATCCAAGTACTAACCAGGCCCGACCCTGCTTAGCTTCCGAGATCAGACGAGATCGGGCGGTCCCAAGGTGGTATGGCCGTAAGCGAAAACTGCTGCCAAAATCAGGCTATTTAGACCATTAGCTAGTGAAGTAAACTAAGAAGAATTTTTGAAAGAAACTCAGAGACTCTTTCAGGCTTTCTGAAGAATCTCAGAGACCTTTTCAGGCTTTTTGAAGAAGCTCAGGGAATCTTTTTTTTTTTTTTTTTTTTCAAAAACAAAAAAGCTTACAGCACCTGGTATTCCCAAGCAAATTCCCCTCCAAGTACCTAAGCGATCGTCAGGCGTCCAATGGTTAAGCAGAGCTGAGCAGCAATCAGCCAATGGTTGAGCAATGCTGAGCAGAGCTAAGCGCTCAACAGACCAATCATTGAGCGAGGATCGGAAACCGTCATCTAGCTGTGCGCGCTGTTTTACAAAAATACTGGCGGCCATCTCTATCATATTTTGTGGTTGGAGTTATTGATGACCGATTGGACTGTTTATTTTTACTCTCAGGTACGTTTGGTATAATTAGGCCTATGTGCTAATTATTGAATGAAACTCGTTATATTTTTGGATAATTTGCTTGTTTACATTAAAATAGCTAGGTTTGATCTCTCTGAAATGCGTTTAAAATGCGACCAGACTATTGATTTTACATGTTGACACCTTGAAGAATGTACTACTACTGTGCGGACTGAAATGTAAAGCTTAAATATGCTTTAGATGCGTTAGAATATCAACCGCGATTAGCATGCTAAATGTATTGAAAATGAATGAATGAGCTACCAATCGCCGATGTAATGACCTGACGATCCCTGGAAATACTTCAAAAACGTGATCAGACACTCCAGCTCACTTCTTAAGACCATAGATGGTGTTATAACAGTGTGGAGTTGAAATTCGATGTGTAAACATGCTTTAGAAGTGTAAACATGTCAACCGCGATTTGCATGCTAAAAACAAAGTGATGAATGAATGGGCTGTTTTTGGTTACTACTTTTACGAGGGCTGCAGGGTCTCTAAAATGTATTTATGTATGTATATCTATACATAAATATGTACAAATAAATATATAAATATATATACATTTTATGTATACTTAAAATGTATTTAAGCCCGCATCTGCTTTTAGTTTTACCAGAGACAATTTATACACAAGTTTTTGAGCCGTTTCCGCTCTACATCCTAAACTCCTCCCGTTTATGCAATCCACTTCCGTTCTGGCGGGCTGGTTATGCTACCTAGCTCCGTTGTGCCGACAAAGCACTGATATCGCAGTGACAAAGAGGATAACAACTTACAACATGAATAAAAGTTGTGCGGGAACGACGTGTTCGGTAGTTGGTTGCAAACACTCTAGAAAGCACCTGAACAAGTGGTTAGATAGAGAGTGCTACGACCACAATCCAGCTACGAAGAGGTTGAATGTCGATGCACTCCATTGTTTACATTTTTCGCAAGCCTGACACCGACTGAACTGGCTGAATCTTTAGAATATTGCCTTGTGTTCCTGTCTACCAACACCCAGACATGATGTTCATTAAATACAGATAAACACAACAAATACTGCATGCATTGTATTTTTATATGATATATGGAAATGTTCACAGTGGTGTAATTGTGTGGGCTGCTTTTGTATTTTAATTTTTAATACCTGTTAGGATTAAATACGCAATCTTTCTTATTGAAGCCATTTGTTTAGTTTCCTCAAAACAATTAATTCATTCAGTGTTATTTATGTACAGTATGAGCTTACTATGAATGATGAACTGTGTTAAAAGACATTGTAGTAGCACTCTAAATAAGTTAAAAAACTTAAACATACGTTTCATATATTTAAATAATATAATGTTTTTTTTATTATTTCATGTTGATTATATGAGAAGGGAACCGCATCGAAAAACATTTGGAGTGGGTCAGACATAATTTTGACCACTTAAGTTTTGTAGAAAGCCTTTCTTTAAAGTGAATTTCGTTTTGTATAAATTGTATCTTAATTTTAATCAACAAATTGCCTGGATTAATAGTCCTAAATAAAAGCAAATATAGGCTAGTAGACAAATTAGGACACGGAGGCACCGGTGTTGTGACACTTCTCTTCTCTCGAACATAATGCTGCTACGCCAGAGCGTCAACAAGCTTCCCCGTACTTTAGACAAGCGTCCTCGACAGGGCGGCCAGAGCTTCGGCGGCGGTGTGAACGTACAGTAAGGAACATAAGGCCTATCTTTCATGATCGTAGTTCAGTGCAATAATTAAATGAAATGAAAATACATCAAACTTTATTTTCACTCAAACAGTACATGCACACTAATAATATATAGTCTTCTGTCAAGATGGCGCCGCGGATGGCTGCCTCGGTGCGGAGCTCTCCAGTTATTGTGTTGTTTTTGTTTGTTTGTCCTGTGTTAGTCATTATTTTCCTATCAGCTTCACCAAAGACGAACTACTGGACATTAGGAAACACACACCAGATAACTTTTCTACAGTTTTTGATAATTCAGACGTTTTGCTGGACATTCTCGTCGGAGGGGCAGCGCTGTTGTTCAAACGCGCGCTCAAACGCAAACGAGGAAAGCGAGCGGGCGCGCTGGTGAAACTCCGCGAGCGCGGCCTGCGCACTGCACTCCCTAGTATTCATCTTGCGAATCTCCGATCCCTTCCTAACAAAATGGACGAACTTCTCCTCCTCACCCGGATTAACAAGGATTTTTTAAACTCTGCTGCTCTGTGCTTCACTGAAACCTGGCTGAGTGAAGCCATACCGGACAACGCAATACATCTGCCGGGCTTCCAGCTGTTCCGAGCGGATCGCATCGCGGAGCTAACGGGGAAGACGAGAGGTGGTGGATTGTGTTTCTACATTAACGAAAGTTGGTGTTCAGATGTAACAACACTGAAGAAGATGTGCTCTCCTAATTTAGAGGCGATCTTCATAAACTGTAAACCTTTCTACTCGCCACGGGAGTTTTCCTCTTTCATTCTCGTGAATGTTTACATCCCCCCCAGACGCGTGCGTGAGCGCGGCACTACAACAGCTGGCTGAACAAATAGCCGAAACGGAACAAAGGTACCCAGACTCTCTTTTAATAATTCTAGGGGATTTTAACAAAGCAAATCTTTCCCGTGAACTTTCAAAATACAGACAGCACGTTACATGTCCCACAAGAGACAGTAATATACTGGACCACTGTTACACCACAATAAAGAATGCGTATCACTCCGTCCCACGGGCAGCTTTGGGGCTATCTGATCACTGTTTGGTTCATCTTATACCGACCTACAGGCAGAAACTGAAATCAGCTAAACCTGTAATAAGGACTGTAAAAAGATGGACTAATGAAGCAGAGCAGAGTCTACAGGCCTGCTTCGATTGCACTGATTGGACTGTTTTTGAAGCTGCTACCAACGATCTGGATGAGCTCACAGATACTGTTACATCATATATCAGTTTCTGTGAGGATACATGCATTCCTACCAGGACATTCTTATCATTCACCAATGATAAACCATGGTTTACTGGGAAACTCAAAAAGCTTCGTCATGCCAAAGAGGATGCTCACAAAAGTGGGGATAAAATCTTGTATAACCATGCCAAGAACAGACTGACAAAGGAGATCAGAGTTGCTAAAAGAGCCTACTCTGAAAAGCTGAAAAACCAGTTTTCATCCAACGACCCATCATCAGTCTGGAATGGCCTGAAGAACATCACCAATTACAAGTCACCATCCTCCCGATCTGTGGACAATCCACACCTGGCTGATGATTTAAACTCATTTTACTGCAGGTTTGAAAAGCCCTCATTCACACCTCTCACCGGCTCTGACCTGCAGTTCACACATCCACCATCACCTCCTACACCCCCTCCTCTCCCCCCTCCTGCCATCCAACCTGAGCTTAAGGTCTGTGTGGAGGACGTGAGCCGAGTCTTCAAAAAACAGAAGACTAGGAAAGCCTCAGGCCCAGACGGCATCTCGTCTGCTTGTCTAAAAGCCTGCGCTGACCAACTGGCCCCGGTCTTCACGCAGATCTTCAACAGATCATTGGAGCAATGTGAAGTTCCCTGCTGCTTCAAACGCTCCACTATCATTCCGGTCCCCAAAAAAACCAAAATCACTGGACTTAATGACTACAGACCTGTAGCTCTCACGTACGTGGTCATGAAGTCGTTTGAAAGACTGGTGTTGGCCCACCTGAAGGACATCACTGGACCCCTGCTGGATCCTTTTCAGTTTGCTTACAGAGCAAACAGGTCTGTGGATGATGCAGTCAACATGGGACTGCATTATATCCTGCAACATCTCGACAGACCTGGGACTTATGCAAGGATCCTCTTTGTGGACTTCAGTTCGGCCTTCAATACCATCATGCCTGATCTACTCACAGACAAACTGACCCAGCTCTCCATTCCATCCTCGATCTGTCAGTGGATCTCCAGCTTCCTGACGGACCGGCAGCAGCTCGTGAGACTGGGGAAACACACATCCAGGACTCTCACCACCAGCACTGGCGCCCCCCAAGGGTGCGTTCTCTCCCCACTGCTCTTCTCCCTGTACACTAACGACTGCACTTCTAAAGACCCCACTGTCAAGCTCCTGAAATTTGCAGACGACACCACTGTCATCGGTCTCATCCGAAACGGTGACGAGTCTGCTTACAGACTGGAGGTTGAACAGCTGGCTGTCTGGTGCAGTTATAACAACCTTGAGCTGAACACGCTCAAAACAGTGGAGATGACCGTGGACTTCAGGAGGAACAGCCCAGCACTCCCCCCACTCACCATCATGAACAGCACTGTGGAAGCAGTGGAGTCATTCAGGTTCCTGGGCACTATCATCTCTCAGGACCTGAAGTGAGACAATCACATTGACTCCATTGTGAAAAAGGCCCAGCAGAGACTGTATTTCCTTCGCCAGCTGAGGAAGTTCAACCTGCCACAGGAGCTGCTGATTCAGTTCTACTCAGCCGTCATCGAGTCTGTCCTATGCACTTCCATCACTGTCTGGTTTGGTTCAGCTACCAAATCAGACATCATGAGACTACAGCGGACAGTCCGGACTGCAGAGCGGATCATTGGTGCCCCCCTGCCAACCCTCCAGGACCTGTACTCTTCCAGAGTGAGGAAGAGAGCAGGTAAAATCATCACAGACTCCACTCACCCTGGACACCACCTGTTTGAACTGTTACCGTCAAGACGGAGACTCAGATCACTGGCCACAAGAACATCTCGGCACAGGAACAGTTTCTTCCCACAGGCCATTTCCCTCCTGAACAGTTAACATATCTCCCAAGGCATATGCCTTTAAGTGCAATACCCCCACTGTTTAGTGCGATATCTCCTAAACTCAGGTTATTTATATTTATATTTATTCATACTATTCAAAATACTGTATATATGTTCATAATCCGAAAATGTTTATTCTGACTAAACCCAACCGTGGCCTTATATTTTATATTTTATAGTATTTTCATATATATATATATATATATATATATATATATATATATATATATATATAATATATATATAATATATATATATATATATATATATATATATATTTTTTTTTTTTTTTTTATAATTTTATTTTTAGATTTTGTATTACTGTTTCTTGTTGTATTTGTATCTGTATATGTGCACTGGAAGCTTCAGTACCAAAGAAAATTCCTTGTGTGTGCAAGCACACTTGGCAATAAAGCTCTTTCTGATTCTGATTCTGATTCTGATTCTGATATAGCACAGCATAAAGAGATAGCCTAATGTAAATTATGCATTATGTAAACAATGGACATCTGTTGGCATGATCTAAATAAGGCTAGGCTCTACATTTGCTTTTGGACAAACAAAACGATCATGTGTGTATGACATGACACACACAACCGACTTTGCTGTGCAGATATTGATATGCCTCTGACTCGGAGGCTTTCAGATTGGCGTGCGCGCACCCGTCCGGCAAAACGGCCATGGATTGCACGAAGTAGGAGCAAATGTACGTTATGCTGGGCCACGTCGTCATGTTATCCTCCCAGTTCTGCACTGAATTCGGGTGAGGGATAGTAACGCCATCTCCAGTCAAGTAGTAGAACCGTCCGTGTTCCGGCGGAAATGAATTGCATTTGTGTAGAGTAATGGCGCCGCCCATGATTTGGCGCGTAAACTTGTCTATATGAGACATGTCACTTCCTCAATCCTCAATAGAACTACATAGGGAAAACCTGTAACGCCAAAGATGGCGGTTTTATGCACATGTCCCGCCCCTCCCGCTTGACAGCCAATCGTCTGCTTTTAACAGTCAAGCCGGGAAACATTTAAGCCTATCGTCTGGTTCCTCTGACGCATGCGCACAGTTGAGGTTTGCGACAGCGGAGAATACGTTACTGTTTGAAAAGGCGGCAGATTTGAAATGTACTGTATGTGTGCGTTGTGTAAATATCAGACATCCCAAGTGTCCCGCATATTGATAGCGGCTCCCTGATGCCCGCAAATTAGTTAAAATCTCCCCGAATCTAGAGCGAGTGTGCTTCAAACCGTGTAGCGCGCGGACCGTACGGAAGAGAGGGAGAGAGCGAGAGACCTGCGTGTTGGTGTGTGAACTCTTGCGCATGCGCAGTAAAAGCATAACCGGTGGGGGAAAAGGCGTTTTAAACCTTATTTTGAGGCAAAGTCGTCCAACTTTTTCAGCGATTTTTATCATATTTTACTGCTGTTTCTATGCAGTTTTTATGTCCCGGTGACCAGTGAAACTGCAGTTCTGACTCTCTGCCCATTCATTTAGATAGGAGCCTGGTCTTGTTAGTCTGAAATAGCTGCCCGGAGGCGTTGCCAAGATGGCGGCCAAGTGGCAGGACTTGCCTAAAAGGACTTTGGTTTTACTCATTTATTCATGTTTTACTGTACCAGATGAAACATGGAGAAGCCTATACATCGGTGCAGCGTGTGCAACAAGACTTTCACTGAAAAGTCCAACCTGACGAGGCATGTGAAGATCCATGCCGTCACCAGGGAGACCTTTGACTGTGATGTCTGCAGGAAGAGCTTGACCACCAAATCATTGCTGGTCAGCCATCAACAGCAACACCAGTACCCCAACATCGCTTTGTACCGGCAAGGAGAGGCCAGGCTGCAGTGTACAGAGGCAGCAAGGTCTGTGGCAGAGACCCCCAGCACCGTTGTTGACCCTACATGGCTGGATCCCAAGACAGCAGAGGCGGCTGCCAAGAGGTCCGGGGGTGAGCTGTGGAAAGGTCAGCTGGTCATCGTGTTCGGGAAGTACACCGGTCAGACCTTCAGGTGGCTTCTAGAAAACGATGTTGGCTGGCTGGTGTGGTTGCTGTTCCAGTACTGCCAGCAGGGAGAGCAGAACGAGCTGCTGAAGTGGCAGAAGGAGCAACTGCTCGAGTACGCCAGAGAGTTCCCTCCTGTCACATGGGACCTTGACAGGAGGTTGAAGGTAAGATAAACTCAGTTACTTTTTCGACCTGAGTAATTGATGTTAAGCAGTAACCAGTATTAGTAAAAGTATTATTTTATGAGATTATTCTATGGTTGTGTTATACTTTCTGCAGAAAGCGCAATCGAACAAAGACCGGGCTCCTCCGACCGTTCTCGACCTCTCTCAGCAGGACCCCAACTACACCAGCGATGCAGAGTTGTTGGCTTCTGCAGGTATAGTAGTATTATGCTGAAATGAACATGAAATGACTTTGTAGTAACTTTGCAGTTGATACATTTTTGTGGTGTTCTCCTCTTCAGAGAATGTCCTGGACAGGTCCGAGGTGTCGGTCAGCACGCAGCTGAACACCTGGGGAGACCTCACCAGCTTTGTGTGCCAAGACGACAGGCCCGGACCCTCGTTCCTCCGAGAGACCTCGGAACCCGGTGGCGTCGTGCTGGAGGGCTGGCAGAAGTTCTGGGAGCAGCCGCCTGAATCCGTCCAAGCCCTTGGTATAGCCCCCGCGAACATCAAGTGGCTGAAGACCAACGAGACCTACGGGCTGTTTGAGAGGGCGTGCAAGTACAAAAATGTCAGGGGAGAGATGGCCGAGAGGAAGCTTTTTAAGGAGAAGATGGAGTTCCACCCGCCCCCACCTCCTATGGCCGTAAAGGGAGCTGTGCCCAACATGCTCTCCTTCTTCACCACCCCTGCCTTCTTCTGGCGTCCGGTCGGCGTGATGAAGGCATTGATCCGCTGCCCCAACACAGGGTACCCGCGGGTCTTAAAAGCCTTGAAAAAGTCTTGAATTTGATCATCTCAAATTAAGGCCTTAAAAGCCTTGAATTTAGTATACAAGTCTTGGATTTCGTTACAAAGGTCTTATATATTTTTTTGCCTTTGCTAGGATTAAGTTCATACGGTAACAAAATGAACTGTTACTAATGTAGGATATTTCAAAATGTATGCAGCGTTGAGTGCACCTTGCCACCTCGTCATAGCAGAAAAAGCGATCGCGTGCGCACCCGTTACTATGGTTACTAGGCAAGGGAGGTAGCTACATAACAAAATAGTACCTAGCCTAGTTTAACCCGCTGTGGCCACAACCCCAAATAAGAGCTTTTCTGTTAAAAGAACATATTTTCTACCCGGTCTTTTCAATAGTATCTGGCAACCATGCGCGCGCTCTCTCTACACTGCTGAAGCGCGGATGATCTGAAAACACAGACAAGCTGGAGTTCAGAGATCTTTATTTAAGATTTTCTACTTAAATTAAAGTGTCATTCAGTTGGTCTGTGTTCTGTCACAAGCCGCTTGCGCTGTTTGTGTGACTTAATCTGCGATCAAAATGCAGGCTGATATCCACCAGTGTTCATACGAGCAAGAATGCAATGTTTCCCGAATATCCACACGTTTTTAAATGTGACATTGATTTTATACAACAGTAAAAAAGAAAAGAAAAAAGGGTAACATTAATGTACTACAGTTAAAACAGCATTTGTCAGGCTTGCTCTATTTTGCAACGAAATATGTGGCTTTGAACGAATCGTGAGATTCAATGAATGAATGACTCAAAGACTCACTCTAAAGATAGTGAGTTACCGCCACCTACTGGCGATTTTAATGTTTTTTAACATTGCAAATTTAATTTAATGAACATTGTTTCATTTAAAGCATTATTTCTTTCTTTTTTTAAGGTATTACAAAGGTAAAAAATGAAATGGAAAAATTGATTAAAGGGGGCAAATATTGTCACTTAATAGAAAAGGTGTGACTGCAGTCTAAGTGGAAGAGAGGGGGTTCCAGGGGGTACGACACTCTAAAACATTGGGGAACCACGGAACTTAGGAAAAGGGATAATTATGTAGAATTGCACAAGTGCTACTGCTAAAGAGTGCAATGTCAATAATTTCTCATAAGCTTAATTGAATTGGCCTAGAGAGAATAATTATGACATTTTCTGTCTAAAGACTACATATAAAATAACTACCAAAAGTAAAGTAACTGCAGTTTGACTAAAAATTGACAAAAAATGCAAAGACTTTTCGTCAACTACAACTATAAAAAACAGGATGACTCAAATGTGATTAAGACCAATAAGCATTTTCGTCTAAAGACTAGACTAAATCAAAAATGGCTGCCAAAATTAACACTGGCCTACATACACGTGCGCGCTACAATGCTGTTTCGTATGTATTAAATATGACTGATAATTTAAGTAAAATGTTTTATTTAATTCAAGTAGCCTCCTTGTACATAATTATTTTCTAGGGTTTAAAATGTATACAGATTTGACATTTTCCCCTCATACTTCTGTCGGAATGGGTACGAAGTTGGCATTGAATTTCATTTGAAATGGTATTAAAAAGGTCTTAAAAAGCCTTGAATTTAAGTTGGAGGATCCTGGGGGTACCCTACAACACCAACTGCCCCGCACCGCCAGATTACTACCTGGAGAAGAGAGGGTACGGCAGCTACGCCAGGCAAGTGTGCAGCATGAACTTTCATTACACCCTGCTGACCGAGAGGTTGATGTGCAAACACTGTCTCAAGCTAAGGGGGGAGCCGAGCCAGGCGCACGCGGACGACAGCAACGACTACGACGACGAGGAGGACGGCGCCCACCGTGCCCAGCAGCAGTACACCTGGCTGGCGTACAGTCCGAAAATTCTGATGAACCTCGCCCCGGCCGTCAGAAGTATGTTCCCTGCCATAATCTGCGGCAAGCGTGCTGTGGACAGGAGTGTGGTCACCCTGATGAGCGACCGACTCAACGCTGTCTCGATGAGCAAGGTGCAGAGGCTGCTGCAGCAGGGCCATGACGAGTGGTACGTGGAGCGTCGGGACCTGTACCAGACTCTCCTGTACGATGCCCACACGTCGGCGGCTGGATCGTCTTCAACTCAGCGAGGCATCCTGTCGTTTGCCAGAGCAGCCGGCACTTACACCCCTCCCATCGCCCCATCTCCCCTTCCGTCTGCTCGGGTCCTGAGGCGTGCACACCTGATCCTGGAGATGGAGAAGATGCCCGTGTACAGGGACCAAATCCTCAGTACGACTGGGGAAATCTTGTGCATCGACGGCACGAGGAAGGTATGTACAGCATAAAGTACTTGTGATCATATGGAACAGACTGACTGTTGATAAACACCACGCAATGAATGTTCTGCTTTGTTTTTATAGATTCTCAAGAAGATCTACGGCGACGGCCAGGGCACCATGCAGTACGTCACCAGTGATTAAACACTGGACGCTGAGAATATATCCTATGTGTTACAGGAGACTGCTTTGGGGATAGAGTCCATCCTTGCTGAGTTCCGGGGACCAGCCGGCCTTGACATTGATGGCATTCACCTGTTCAAGTCGCCAGAGGCAGTCGAGTGTGAAAACCATTCAAACTTGTATATGGCAACATTTCAAAAGGACACCAGAATAAATAAGGACCTTGCAATATGTTGTGTGTTACAGGATCCCCCTGGCATACCGCTGTATGTGTCTGTAAAGGTGGTGGTGATGAACGGCGTCCGACTGAACAAGCACAAGTGCCGGCGAGGCAGCAACTCTCTGGAGGGGTTGCACGCCCACCTGTTCAACGCCGTCCCTTCACAGCGATGTGGGATTATGCCATTCCAAGTGAGTGATTAAAACATAATATATATAAAGCTTTATTGCAGACACATGTTCATATAGCACATCATCTATCTATCTATAAATTACAGAATCGTCTGTCTGTCTGTTTGTGTGTCTGTCTGTTATCCACTGTTAACCAAACTTGACAGGTGTCTTGCTACGGGCACGAGTAAGTTTGACGTTGTTTGGATGAGAAATGCAAAAGATATTGTTAAATATATCGGTAAAAGAAGCACTCAGAAGGTTGTGGTTTAAAAATAAACATTCTGACATACACTGTTTAATAGTAGACTATGCTAAGTCTCTTTCACGGCCATCATTTGTATCTGTAGTAAATGCTAATATAATACTGTGTCATGCGCGCTTCTACCATGCACAAATATGTCACTAAACTTTTGCTGTGTAATTGTAACAATGAGCACTCAAACACACCAAACCTACTAAAATACACACACAAAAATTTTTGCACAGGCATTTTGCACTAGTACAGTATAATTTTAAAAGAAAAGTGTCAATGATAGTTTCAGTGATGCATTTTATTTCACAGCTCCAGTCATCACTTGTAAACATTGTACACAATAACAGTCAAAATGGAAATGTGTTTCAGGTATACTTGGTGTCCTTTGCCGTGCAGTGGAACCACCGCGTGGTCATGGCTGGCAGACGTCGTGCTTGGACGCGCGGCAGATCCAACGCGTCAACCAGCAGGCCGAGGTTCTCTTCGGCAAGGAGCACATCCTGGAGCCCAACTTTGCTGCACCGATGCCGGTCCCGGAAGCGTACGAGCACCCCGACGAGGAGGAGCTCCTTGGTGTCGAGTACGCCATGTGCCAGTCCACCAGCTTCACTGCCAGGGACTACTACGTGCAGAAAGGTACAGTACTTGATCACACACTTAAACAATAATGACAAATCTGGTGCAAAAAAATTGTATTGTTGTGTAGACACTTTGTGATTAGTACAATTACATATTTGCAGTTGAGGAAGAGCAGTCGCGTGAGGAGGAGGAGGAGGAGGAGGAGGAGTCGGCTGAGCAGGGATATGACGAGACAGCGGACGAGGGTCTCGGCATGTCTTCTGATACAGAGGAGGACCCGATAGACAGAGTCTGTGGGAAGCACGTCGTCCTCACCCAGGCAGAACAGGCGGAAGAGGAGGACAGTCCTGCCCTGCAAGACGTGCTGATGAGCCATCGCCATCTGCATCTGCCAGGTATAGAGGAAGTGGAGGCACTGGCCTTGCTCCTCCTAGAACTGGCCGACAACAGCGACCACCACCTAGTGCCGGCTGACCTCAGGCGGAAGATTGCCGCGGCCGCCAGCTCTCTCCACGACCACGACAAGACCGCTGCCCGCTTCGTCAAGCGGTACGAGTCGAGGTGGGGCTACACCTTGTTCGGTCGGTGCCTTGGGGCGGACTCTCCCGAGACCAGAGCAGCCCAGAAGACCAAGTTTGGCTGCATGAGGTACGCTCAGGCGGCACAGGTGACCGAAGACAGTCGCCTGCTCTACCTCCTCCTCAAGATGCTGAAGAACCGAGCGCCGGCCAATCAGCTCTCCTCCCCCAGCAAGGTCACGGCTTCTTTGAAGGGACAGTATAAGAGGATTGCAGACCGAGTCCGAGACGACCCCATCCTCGGCGGTCTCGCCATTCCACTGCCCAACTTGAACGCCAAGTCCATCTCGACCTTCACTGCCAGGGAGGAGAAAAAGGCCAACTACAGGGCGACGGTACTGCCGAAGGTGACGCCTCACCTGAAAGTGCTGTCGGACGCACCATTCCCGGAAGCTCCTGCACTGCCAACATCCCTCCCACCGCCAGACCGGCCTCAGGTCCAGTACCAGCACGTTCATCACGAGGCTGGAAAAAGGCATGGTGAGAAGCGGAGGTAAGTTGTCATAAGCACTTTGTTTCACCTGTTGGCTGTGGAAAGCAAATAGCACACACGTCCTATCAATGCTCATTACATGTGTATTTTATATTTCCAGATTATTTGTTGAAGAGGAGGCGGTCATTCCCAGGCGGTCTCCCATCCAAGTACTAACCAGGCCCGACCCTGCTTAGCTTCCGAGATCAGACGAGATCGGGCGGTTCCTTTTTTTTTTTTTTTATCTTTTTATTTTACTTTCAATTCACAGATTTTCAATTACATCATCACATTTGCTTACACACATTTCACTTCATATAGTTCCATTAGTATACATATATAGAAAAGAAAGAAAAAAACAATACACACATATCAACCAATCCTATCTGAACAACTTTGTTCTTACCAATTGAAACATATGTCTTCCCCTGGCTCTTGATATATTAATTTATTTGTGTTAACAAAAAACTCTTTCACCTCTTTTTCTCCATATTTGCAAATCAGTTCTACATCTCTTTTTGTTATTGATTTAAATAAGTCTTTTATCTTGACCTTCCTCCCCTCAAAATGTGCATAATTCCTTCTTAGAACCACTGCCAGTCTGGCATGACTTAATATATAATTAATTAGACAATTGTCCAAACTTTTCTTTTTCTCAAAAATACCAAACAAAAACATTTTACTCCATTCCTCCTCTGATTCCACTTCCGCACCCCAGTTTTCTTTTAACAGTCTTTTTAGAAAGCCAAAAAAATCAACCAAAGCCTCACATCTTAAAAAATAATGTAAAAAACTCTCATGGCCATTATTACACACATCACACATCACATTAACCTCCTTGTTTATTTGGCTTAGCACCACATTTGTATATATTCTATTATGTCTTATCAAAAAGTCATTATTCTCACACTCTATACTGTTATACTTTACATTTAGATTCGACCATATTTTTCCCACATCAAAATTATCAAACACCTTCTTCCACACTCTCTATGCTGCTGGCTCTTTTCTAACATCAGCAATTAACCTCCTGTATACACTTTTTACACTCAATGTTTTGATTTGATATTTCTTTCCATCATCATTTATATACATCTCTGGTGTACATTGTTCTCTTTTGGATACACATTCATTTTCAATCAGATTTTTCCATTGTGTGGGTATACTTGATTTAATCTTTTCATATGTTTTGATCACTTTCTCTCTGTTCTCCATTGCCTCCAAATCACACACAGAATCGTAAATGCAACCGTTTCTAAGAAAACCTGGGATGACTTCGTACATAATATCTTTGACCTGTTTTATACCCCCTTCTATAAATTTAGGTTCATATAATGTTTTATTATTATGTTTGAATTTTTCATTTAGAAACAGTGGTAGGTTTTTAATCATATGTATATCCTCACACTCATACTCAATCTTAGGCAGAAACTGCCTCCATGCTTCTAATACCTCCCGGTATATTTCTGGTATTCCTCCTGTCATTGACTGTTTAAAGCCCATGTACCAACCATTTTCACCTATCCCTCCTACATCATCAATATATTTTTTTAAGAATTCCTTCCACCCATAAACCCACCTACCTCCCATATACTTTATCACAGTTTTTATTCTCATTGCAGTCCTTTTTACTTCAAGGTCCATCAAGTTTAAACCTCCTTCCCATCTCTTTCCCACCAATGTTTTCTGTGCTATTTTTACTCCTTTTCCCTCCCATATAAAATCACACACAATTTTATTCAACTCATTCATCACCCACCCAGGCATTTCAATTACACTCATTACATACACACATACCGATAACAACAAGCTATTTACAACAATTACTTTCCCGTTTAATTTTAATTTCCTCCCTTTCCATGCTGCGCATACTGTTCTTATTTTGTTAATCACCCCGGTCCAAGTCACATCCCTTGCCTCTTTGCTTTCCACCCCTAAATATACTCCCAGTATCTTTATATATTTTTCCTCTACTTTTACCCCTACCTCTACTCTCTCAACCTCCCCTATATACATTAACTCTGATTTCTCCCTATTTATTTTTGCCCCTGATGCCTTCCCATACTTCTCCACTATCTCTAGGACTCTTTTTACACTCACTGTTTCCCCCCCTCACTGTAATTGTGGTGTCATCAGCATATTGATTTATGATACACGTTCCTCCATACGGTAAATCAATCCCAACTATCTTTTTATCTTTCTTAACTAATGCGGCTAGAGGCTCTACTGAAATGGCATACAGTAATGCAGATAGGGGGCATCCCTGTCTCACTGACCTCTCTACTTCAAACGTATCTGTTAAAACCCCATTTATTTTTACACAGCTCTTTGCACTCCCATATAGTTTCCTCACCCATCCTACCATTTTAACTCCAAATTTCTCTAACACTCTAAACAGGTACTCATGCTCTACCCTATCAAAAGCTTTGTTCCAATCTATCGCTATTACTGTTCCTCCTTTCCCATCCAGTTTCATGTACTCTATTGCATCTCTTACTGTTGCTATCGTGTCTGCTATATCTCTGCCTGGTATGCTGTAACTCTGTGTTGGTTGCACTATACTCCCAATCACCCTTTTCACTCTGTTAGCTAAAACTTTTGTCAATATTTTATAATCAACATTGAGCAAGCTGATTGGTCTATAGTTCCCTATGTCTAAACGGCTCCCTTTTTTATAGACTAAAGCAATCACTCCCTCTACCATCCTGTTTTGTACTATCCCTGTTCTTTCTATCCCTTTAAATACCTCTACTAGTATTGGCGCTACCTCTTCTTTATATACTTTATACCACTCTATACCTATCCCATCACTTCCCGGACTTTTTCCGCTCCTTAAGCCTCCTATTGCCTCTATCACTTCTGCGTCCTCTATCTCCTTATCACACCAGTCTCCATCTTCCTTACTTAGGACATTATCTACACTATCCAGTACCTCATCTATACTTTTCTCATCAATTCCTCCCCTTTTATATAACTCTTCATAAAATCCCTGCACTCTCTCCAAAATTTCTACATAGTCATTTGTAGCCTTACCCTCTTTTGTATTTATTTCGTTAATGTATGTTTTACTTTGTCTCCTTTTCTCTAAACCTAAAAAATACCCCGTACTTTTTTCCCCTTCTAATGCATATTTTGCCTTGCTCCTTAAAATAGCTCCTCTACATTTCTCCATCTCATATTTATCTAGTGCCGTTTTAACTTCTATATATTTTTCCATACTGTATCCTTCTTAATCCTCTGCCCTCTCTAGCTCTTCTCTCAATTTTTCTCTCAACACCCTTTCTTCCTTTATCTTTTCCCTTCTTCTTTTCTTACTATATTTTATACTAATTGATTTAATTTGGTCTTTCATTGTCTCCCATCTCTCTCCAATTCCATCATCTAACTCACCATTACTTTTATATTCATCTATCGTCTCGCGTTCTCTATTTAATAAATCCTTCATCTGCATTTCATATTCTCCCTCCTCTATATATCCCGCATTCAATATCCACATCCCTCCTCCTACCTCTTCATTTCCTATCTTGATTTTGAACCTAACACCATCGTGATCACTTAAACTATTTTCTATATACCTTGTTCCATCTACATACTTAAGTATTTCTTCCTTTGCTAACACTAGATCTATTCTACTCTGTTTCAATATCCCTTCCTTTAGCTGTCTCCTAGAGAACTCTCTTTTTTCTGGATTTTCATATCTCCACACATCTATCAATCCCTTGTCTCTTATTATCTCCATCAGCATTCCCCTCGACTTCTCCCACCTGAATTTTACCCCTTTCCCAACATCTAATCTACTGCATTTTATATTGAAGTCTCCCACTATAATACATTTTCCAACAATTAACCCTTCTAAAATTTCTCTCCTGTCTAGTTCTATATTTGGAACATATATATTTATTAATCTGAAATCCACATCTTTATACCTAAACTCAACTATCAAAATTCTTCCTCTCTGATCTTTATATACTTCTTTTATATTTTCTACCCTGTCTTTTTTAATTAATATTGCCACGCCTCTTGCATTCTTAGCTCCGTTATTATAATATATATCCCCCCTCCATTCCTCTCTCATCTCTGTCACCTTATCCTCTTCCCAATTTGTTTCCTGTACACAAATAATATCGCTTCTAAGCATAAATAGTAGCTTTTTCATCTTCATTTTATCTCTTAAACCATTTATATTTATTGAGGTTACAGTGGCCATGAGAGCAAACCAAAAAACATATATCATAAAATAAGACATTTAAGCAAAAATCACATACCCGACCGCGGCCCTTTTATCTGTTCAGTCTGTTCTCCATCCGTCTCAGACTTTCTCTTCGCACTCAGTCTTTTGATTTTTGCTTTCAGTCCTTCTTCTTTTCCTTCATCTCTCTTTTTTATGCCACTGCTTTCTCTGATTTCTGATACAGTCTCTATCTTTTTCTCTTTTTCACTTCTTTCCTCTTCATTGTTTTCTCTTTCCTCCTCCTCTTCTTCTTCCTCCTCTTCTTTCTCTTCGCTCTCCCCCGATTGCTCCATTTTTTCCTCACCATCATCCTCTTCACTGAAACTTTCAGCTCTATCTCGCCATTCCATTTTGTTCCTTTCTCCACCTCCCACAGCTCCATCAGTCCGTTGTATTTCCACGTCCTCCGCTATCGTTTCTCCTTGTTCCTCCGTCAGAATATTGTTTCTTGCTTCAATTCCTTCTTGTCCATCTGTCCGCACTCTTCTTATTTCCATTCGGTCTTCACAATCCCTTGCATAATGTCCATTCTCACCACACTTAAAGCATTTAAATTCAGGGCACTCTCTAAATATGTGCCCTGGCTTGATGCAAAGTCTGCAAACACGTATTTGCCTGTCGTGGATGACTCTGAAATATTCTGTGCCTCTCAGAGTCTCAAATTTTGTGGAATATGGGAGCGAACGTACCTGCTCCGTAAAGCGAACTTTCAGAAATCGCATTCCATCCACAGTTTCAGTTCCAGGCCAAACACGCCGTTTTATTGAGGAAAGCGGCTTTACACCCCACTCTTGCAGTTTGGAGAGTATCTTCTCGTCCTCCAAATACACGGGCAAGTTGATGAAAGAAACCACCATGTCATTGTTGACAATATCTCTGGCATCAGGGCGGATCTACGGGGTGGCAAAGGGTGGCAGCTGCCACCCCTGGGATACAGTCTTGCCACCCCTGTTGCCACCCCATTTATGAATCAGATAATATTTTTTAAGTATATTTTATGTTCATAGCCTACACGTTAAGGCCAAGGAGACCCGCACCAAACTCCTCTCAAACAGAAATCGCCGATTTAGAATCCCCTCCCCCTCACAATGGTTTCACCCATCACAAGCACGCGACGCGACCCCCGCGAAATTTCACCAGTCAGGCAGTGCATCTGTCTTCAGTACGCAGTTTCTCGGAGTCGGAGAAGAGAGGCTGTGACTGAGTTATCAGTAAGTTTTTTAGATGCAAGTTTGTTTGACACCAAGTCGAATAGCAGACAGTTAACCGTGCAACAACCACAGTGTTAAGTTACGTTATTTACATCCGCAATACTTTGTCTCATTGAGCGTTTACTATGCATAACTGATTAACTTTGGATATATAATAACAATGAGCAGTGCTGGACTGACCATCGGGCATACCGGGCATTTTCCCGGTGGGCCGACGTGCTTTTTGGGCCAATACATCTCATACCTTTAAACTTTTTATTTTTTGAACGGCCCATAGCAGAACTAGGCTACTTTCAGAACACAGGCTATAAGGAACCCATTACCCAGTTACGCATTATTTCCACATCTGCATATTGGACGATTATGCATTTTACTAGAATTGTAGAGTAGCCTATGAGACTAAATAAACGCTCAATGCAGTTTCCATCAAAATAAAAGATAATGTGTTTATCTCTTTCAAATATAGAAATTAGTTCTAACTTCTAACCTAATTATGAAAGTTTCTTTTATTTTTCAGTGCATGTGTTTTACAATATAATGGCTGTTATTAAAAAGTATTATTAGTCATGTGATTAATATTATAACTATGATTAATTATGTAGTAGTGTGATGTAGACAGACACTATATCACACAACTAAAAGAGTTTTGAGTTTTTCTTTGTTCAATTTGCACACTGAGTATGGGTTGGAGCTCTTAATTTTGAACTCTCAAACTGCACCAGATTGATGAATTTAACATTAAAAAGCAAAAAAAAATCTTACGGGGGAGCATGCCCCCGAACCCCCCTAGAGGGACAAAGGTAAACTCAACACAAATTGACCAAAATTCTTGTGAGAAACACTGCTAGAAAAAGTGAAGGAGCAGCACCCGCCCACCCCCCCCAATTATGGTGAGGTGATTCGCACTTATGGCCCCCCTCCGAAAACTCATGCCACCCCCTTGCCACCCCAGGAAAAAATCTCTAGATCCGCCACTGCTGGCATGCACCATCTCTCCTTTTATCCTCACCCCATCCATTAGCTTCTCTTTTCCTTCTTGGTTTTTCAATGTGAGTTCATAGATTCTTTCACCTCTCAATCTGCAACCGATCACCTCTCCACACTCCTTCTTTACTCCCTTCAATAAATCCATCATTGAGATTTTCTCCGTTCCTTCAACCTCCACCTCCACAGTTAGCTCCTTGCTGTATTTCTCTCTCGAATCTCTGTGCATTTCTCTGTTGTTTTCTTCTCGTTCTTTCTGCACATCTGTTGTAGCTTTACTTGCCTCTTGCTGTTTTTGGATCCCTTTGTCTTCTCCTTTCATTTTCTCTCTCTCTTCTATGTTTTTGTTGGTACTTTTGCTCATCATTGTTTGCTCTTTGTTTGCAGCCATGAAGTTCTTCCCCAGCACGGGACAATCAAAACCAAAAGGTCCCCCAAACAGCTTAAGCTGTTGGGGGCAGTTATCAGGATTAAACCTGACTTTCCAAAACAATTTGCAATCTATAAAATTAAAAATCAAATAAATAAAATAACCAGAAAATAGTAATTTTTAAACAAACACTGCTAAGCTTTTCCTTTGCCGCCTCACACTCTGGACTGTACCACTATGCGGTTCCAAGGTGGTATGGCCGTAAGCGAAAACTGCTGCCAAAATCAGGCTATTTAGACCATTAGTGAAGTAAACTAAGAAGAATTTTTGAAAGAAACTCAGAGACTCTTTCAGGCTTTCTGAAGAATCTCAGAGACATTTTCAGGCTTTTTGAAGAAGCTCAGGGACTCTTTTTTTTTTTTTTTTTTTTTTCAAAAACAAAAAAGCTTACAGCACCTGGTATTCCCAGGCGGTCTCCCATCCAAGTACTAACCAGGCCCGACCCTGCTTAGCTTCCGAGATCAGACGAGATCGGGCGGTTCCAAGGTGGTATGGCCGTAAGCGAAAACTGCTGCCAAAATCAGGCTATTTAGACCATTAGTGAAGTAAACTAAGAAGAATTTTTGAAAGAAACTCAGAGACTCTTTCAGGCTTTCTGAAGAATCTCAGAGACATTTTCAGGCTTTTTGAAGAAGCTCAGGGACTCTTTTTTTTTTTTTTTTTTTTTTTCAAAAACAAAAAAGCTTACAGCACCTGGTATTCCCAGGCGGTCTCCCATCCAAGTACTAACCAGGCCCGACCCTGCTTAGCTTCCGAGATCAGACGAGATCGGGCGGTTCCAAGGTGGTATGGCCGTAAGCGAAAACTGCTGCCAAAATCAGGCTATTTAGACCATTAGTGAAGTAAACTAAGAAGAATTTTTGAAAGAAACTCAGAGACTCTTTCAGGCTTTCTGAAGAATCTCAGAGACATTTTCAGGCTTTTTGAAGAAGCTCAGGGACTCTTTTTTTTTTTTTTTTTTTTTTTCAAAAACAAAAAAGCTTACAGCACCTGGTATTCCCAGGCGGTCTCCCATCCAAGTACTACTCAGGCCCGACCCTGCTTAGCTTCCGAGATCAGACGAGATCGGGCGGTTCCAAGGTGGTATGGCCGTAAGCGAAAACTGCTGCCAAAATCAGGCTATTTAGACCATTAGTGAAGTAAACTAAGAAGAATTTTTGAAAGAAACTCAGAGACTCTTTCAGGCTTTCTGAAGAATCTCAGAGACATTTTCAGGCTTTTTGAAGAAGCTCAGGGACTCTTTATTATTATTTTTTTTTTTTCAAAAACAAAAAAGCTTACAGCACCTGGTATTCCCAGGCGAATTCTCTCCCAAGTCCCTAAAGCCTGCTCAACGGACCAATGGTTGAGCCCTGTTGTGCAAAGTTGAGGAACGACAAGCCAATCATTGAGCCCTGTTGAGGAGAGCTGAGCAGCGATCAGCCAATCAGAGACCTCTGTTGTGGAATCGTCATTCGAGACTGAGCTGTGTTAGAAAAATTCTGGCGGCCATCTTTTGTTAATGCAGTCGGCCGTTTGACAGATTTGACAGACTAATATTTTTATTATCAGGTAAGTTTGGTGTAATTATTTGATAAGTAATGACTGAAACTCTATGTATTTTTGGATAATTTGCCTGAATTTGCCTGGGGTTTGACATGATAATCTAGTTAGCGCCGTACTGACACTCATTTTCAGAAACCAATTGCAGACATGCATTGAAATGAATGATTGAGCTAGCTTCTAACGTTACCAATCGCCAGTGTAATGATCTCTGGAAATACTTTTAAATCGTGATCGGACACTCTAGCTCACTTCTTACGACGATGGATATGGTGTTACAACAGTTTGGAGTTGAAATTCGACGTGTAAGTATGCTTTAGAAGTGTAAACATGCCAACTGCGATTGGCATGAATGCATTGAAAATGAATGAAGTACCAATCGCCACTGTAATGACCTGACGATCTCTGTAAATACATTAAAAACGTGATCGAACACTCTAGTCCACTTCTTAAGACTATGGAGATGGTGTTACAACAATGTGGAGTTGCAATTCGATGTGTAAATATGCTTTAGAAGTGTAAACATGTCAACCGCGATTTGCATGCTAACAACAAAGTGATGAATGAATGGGCTGTTTTTGCTTACTACTTTTACGAGGGCTGCAGGGTCTCTATCATGATCAGGGATGATCATCTGATCATCTGGCTAGCATGTTTAGACTTTGTAGATGTTGTTACTACAGTGTGGAGTCGAAATTCGAGGTCTAAATATGCTTTGGATGTGTAAACACAACACCTGATTTTTAAGCTGTGTTAATGAGTACACCACTATCAAACTAATATGTGCAGTGATAGGCTTTTATTACATCTCACGGGATGTGTGTGTAAATACTGTCATCCAGTTTAAATAAATAACATGGCTCTCTTGCTTTGACCTTATTTATATGATGACTACTAACTGCAAATGAGCCATGTTTAAAAGTTTTGTTACAATCACTTGTTGGAAAGTTAAATGAACAGTCATCACTGATCCCTATTACCTGTGTTTACATTACCAGAAAGAATGGAGAGCCATGATAGCTATGAGTGTGAGGTGTGCAACAAGAGGTTTACTCTGAAGTCCAACCTTACACGCCACATGAAGCTTCACGACCCTAAACAGCATGCCTGTGACGTGTGTGGGAAGAGCTTCTCGACCAAGCTCCAGCTTGACCTACATCTGAAGCAGCACAGTACCCCCGCATCCCCATGTACAGGCAGGGAGAGGCCCGGATGATGTGTACGGTAGCTGCCAAGGCTGAGGCAGGCAACCCTAACAATGAGGTGGACCCGACCTGGCTGGACCCTGTGAAGGCGGAGGCCGCTGCCAAAAAGGCCGGAGATGTGGAGAGGCCAGCTCGTCATGACCTTTGGCATGTACGCCGGGCAGACATTTAGGTGGCTGCTAGAGAATGATGCTGGTTGGGCGGCGTGGATTCTGTCCGAGTTCATTCACCAGGGCGAGCTGAATGAGCTGATCAAGTGGCAGAAGGAGCGCCTACAGGAGTACGTCAACATGTTCCCCTCTGTAACGTGTCTCGTTGACAGGAAGCTGAAGGTAAGTTATCTAGGTTAAAATTTCTATTTGTACATGTGAGTGATAATTCACACCATTTCAAAACCATGATGTATGGATCTTACTGTCATGTTTTTCTTTCTTTTTTTTTCTCAGGAAAAGACAGGCGCAGCGGTGTCATCCTTCTCCCAGCATGGCTCCAATTATGCCAGTGATGCCGAGCTATTGGCTGTGGCAGGTAATATTATTATGCTTACATATGGAAATTAATTGACCATTGTATCCCTTCTGGAGCGGCTTAAACTAATAATGTTTTTCTTTACTTCTGTCATTATGTTAAATTCATTTGGAATAATTATCTCAATTCTCTGTGTGTGTGTGTGTGTGCTTTGCAGAATAGCTCCTGGATGAGTCTCAGGTCCCTGTCTCCACCCACATCACCACCGTGGGACAACTCACTCCAGCCGCAGCTGCCAGCCAGGAGCCTGCCGTGCCACCATCGCAGAAGCAGCCCTCTGTCTCCACCGGCATCCACCTGGAGGGTTTGCAGAGGTACTGGGAGGAACCACCAGCATCTGCCCAAGCACTTGGCATCGCCCTACCAAACATTAAGTGGATGAAGTGCAACGAGGCATATGGCCTGTTTGAGAGGGCATCCCGGTATAATAATGCCAAGGGCGACATTGTGGAGAGGAAGTTGCTGAAGGAGAAGAAGATGGAGTTCCACCCACCCCCACTGCCTGTGTCCGTCAAGGGAGCAGTTCCCAGCATGCTCTCCTTTTTCACCACGCCTGCCTTCTTCTGGCGCCCCGTTGGTGTGATGAAGGCCATGATTTTGGATTTTTCCGCCACCTGGGGAATACCTGGAGAGGAAGGGCTTCGGCAGCTACGCCAGGCAGGTGTGTGGCATGTCATCCTACTACACCCTCCTGACGGAGAAGCTGAAGTGCTCCTACTGCGAGAAGGTGAGGCATGTGTCGGTGGCACGCGACAGTGAGGAGGAGGAGGAGGACGATCACCATCAGCAGCAGTACATTTGGCTGGCCTACAGTCCAAAAGTTCTGATGAGCCTCGCCCCTGCTGTTAGACGGATGTTCCCCGCCATTCTGTGTGGGAAGCGCGCCATCGACAGAGGAGTGGTGACTCTGCTGAGCGACCGCCTCAACGCCGTGTCGATGAGCAAGGTGCAGCGGCTTCTGAAACAGGGCCACGACGAGTGGTACATCGAGCGGCGTGACCTGTACCAGACTCTGCTTTACGACGCCCACACAGCTGGCTCTTTGTCGACGGCAGCCTCATCCTCCTCGCAGAAGGGCATCCTCGCCTTCGCCAAACCTGCAGGGACGTACACACCTCCCATTCCCCAGTCTCCTCTTCCATCTGCCCGGGTGCTGAGGCGAGCACACCTCATCATGGAGATGGAGAAGATGCCAGTGTACCGCAGCGAGATCCTCAGCATGACTGGAGAAATCCTCTGCATAGATGGCACAAGAAAGGTATGCATGCAGCCATCATGTTATGGTAAAAAAAAAAAAAAAAAACAGATGTGTCTTAACTAGTGACATTAATGTAATGTAATAATGTGTATGTTTTGATTTGGTCTGTTTTATGACAGGTCCTGAAGAAGATCTACGGGGACGGCCAGGGCACGATGCAGTACCTCACCAGCGTCCTGAATGAGTGGGGTCAGTTCTTGACGACGGTGGTGGTGGCAGCTGAGTCCGAGGGCTGCTATGCACGCATGGCCAGGGGTCTTGTGGCTCGGTTCGAGCGTGCGAACGCTCCAGCCCCGAGAGTGATTTATGCCGACAACAACTGCTGCCGGTACATTTTAATTGAATTAATTCCATCGTAGCATAATGATATTTCATCATAGTGTAATGATATTTCAAATAATAATTCAGATAATTCAAATCACACATGACAAGTTATTTAATGAAACAATATTGCATAGATACTTGTAGATGCATGCTATTTTTTCTGTGTCATTTCAGTGACAGTGGCTCATCGTTCCTTGAGACCCTCTTCAGTGACTGGGTGCAGGGGGGTGCTGTGGTCCGTCTGGACATCCGCCACTGGCTGCACCGCTGGGATGCTGTGGTCATCAAACAGAGCCACGCCAAGTACGGGGTATTTATGAGTGCCATGGCAGGGGCGGTGTTGGCCTACAATAAGGTGGACATGATGCTCTTGGTCCAGGCAGTGCGGAAGGGCAACGAGGAACTGTACGGCAACCACACTGACCAACAGATGCTCGCCTTCCTCAAGCCGTCTCAGATCAACAGCTATGTCAGGCACATAACGAGGGGTGTTGAGGTAACTATTTGTAATAAGTTTGTAATAGAAACGCATCATGTGTAATAAAGCTGTTATATGAATAACATTTCTAATTATACCTTTTCCACCTGTGTGTTACAGGAGACCGCTGCGACTGTGGACTCCATCCTTGATGAGTTCAAGGGACCAGCAGGCCTTGACATCGACGGGATCCCCTTGTTCAAATCCTCAGACGCCGTTGATGCACATTGGGCGACGGCAAGCAAGCACCTCGGATGCATGCAGGCGAGTTTATTTGTGAATGGGTCAAGACAGATACAAGTATGGCCATGTATAGACACATTTAGACAAAACTGGATGGGCCAGAGTAATCATGAACCTCGTACTGTTTTGTGTGTTGCAGGACCCCCCTGGTGTTCCGCTGTACGTGGCAGTGAGGACGGTGGTGCTGAACGGTGTGCAGCTGCAGAGGTACAGATGCCGGCGTGGCAGCAATTCTTTGGAAGGGCTGCATTCCCATCTAGTCAACGCCATACCATCTAACAGATGCGGCATCATGCCATTCCAGGTGACTAATGAAAACAAAAGGCTTTGTCAACATCGTAATTTTTTTTTTTTTTTTTTTAAATATATGTTTATTAGATTTTTTCAAGAATGTTATGTACAAATAGGTTAAAAAACTTTATGCTTAAAGAAGGGCAACTTTCATTTTCAACTACAATAACGCCAGAAATGTGTTACATGCAATGTATTTCAGGTGTACCTGATCGCCTTCGCCGTACAGTGGAACGCCAGGATGGAGTCCCTTCGCGTCGACGGAGGTCGTGGTCGCCAGACGAGCTGCGTGGACACTGCGAGGATTCAGCGAATGAATCGGCAGGCGGAGCTGCTCTTTGGCAAGGAGCACGTCTTTGAACCTAACTTCGCTGCTCCTCTGCCATACCCTGACGACTACAACCATCCAGACGAGGAGGAGCTGCTTGGCGTGGAGTATGGCATGTGCCAGTCCACTGCATTCACTGCAAGGCACTACTACGCGCAGAAAGGTACAGCATTTTTCATCACACAACAATATATACTAAAATCACCTGCCCGCTAACTGTCTGCTGACCTTGTACTCATCACTACTAATCACAATGTAACTTAACACAATGTAATGTTTTTCAGCTGAGGAGCAGTGTAGGAAGGACGAGGAGGAGGAGGAAGAGGGGAAAGGGGAGTCCGCTGCTGAGGAGAGTGGCGAGGAAGAGGAGGACGAGCAGGCTGACGAGGGTGTCGGAGGCATGTCGGAGGAGGACCCCATAGACCACGTCTGTGAGAAGCATGTCGTCCTCACTCAGGCAGAACAGGTGGAGGAAGAGGATAACCCCTCTTTGCAGGATGTCCTGGCCAGCCAACGCCATCTCCATCTGCCAGGGATAGAGGAAGTGGAGGCCCTTGCGTCGCTTCTCCTCCAGCTGGCAGACGACAGCGACCACCACCACCTCGTGCCCGCCGTGCTGAGGCAGCAAATTGCCACGGCTGCTGCTGCTCTCCACGACCACGACCGGTCCGGCGCCAACTTCGTCAAGAAGTACGAGTCCAGGTGGGGCTACACACTCTTTGGTCGTTGCCTCGGAGCCGACACGCCAGAGACCAGCGCAGCCCAGAAGACCAAGTTTGGCTGGATGAGGTACCCCAAAGCAGCGCAGGTGACCGAGGAGAGCCGTCTTCTGTACCTCCTGGTTAAGATGCTGCAGCACCATCCCACCTGCAGCAAATTCCACTCGTCTCCCAGCAAGCTGACCTCACCCATCAAAGGCCAGTACAAGAGGATTGCCGACAGAGTGAGGGACGACCCGGTCGTGGGCAGCCTCGCCATCCCGCTGCCCAACATAAACGTCAAGTCCATCAGCAACTTTTTCAGGAGGGAGGAGAAGATGGCCAACTTCAGGGCAACGGTCAGGCCAAGAGTGAAGACTCATCGGAATGTTCTGTCAGGCCAACCAATGCCTGATGCCCCTGCTCTGCCGTCGTCACTGCCACCACCAGATAGACCTCA
>CM070822.1:23591524-23599024 GCA_036326025.1 Chrosomus eos
CCGTAAGCGAAAACTGCTGCCAAAATCAGGCTATTTAGACCATTAGTGAAGTAAACTAAGAAGAATTTTTGAAAGAAACTCAGAGACTCTTTCAGGCTTTCTGAAGAATCTCAGAGACATTTTCAGGCTTTTTGAAGAAGCTCAGGGCTCTTTTTTTTTTTTTTTTTTTTTTTCAAAAACAAAAAAGCTTACAGCACCTGGTATTCCCAGGCGGTCTCCCATCCAAGTACTAACCAGGCCCGACCCTGCTTAGCTTCCGAGATCAGACGAGATCGGGCGGTTCCAAGGCGGTATGGCCGTAAGCGAAAACGTACTCGGTTACTAACGTAACCTCGGTTCTCTCTAGAGAGGGAACGAGTACTGCGTAATATCTTACGCTATGGGGAAAACTCTTTTCCACGAGATATTGAAGCCAAAAATTATCCTTAATTTTTTACTAATGTAAAACGCTTTGCAGCAGCAAGCAGACCTAGGCGAGACAGCTCGCGCGCCTATTGGCTGCTCTGCGGCAATAGCAGCAGCCTATCGAGAGAGGCTCTGCGTGACGTCACGACGAATGGGGGCCCTTCGCGCCCATATCGTCACGTCCCGCCAGAAAGGGCGTGGTCTCGCCCTATATCTTGGCTCGATAGCTGCTCTTACGTCGGTTTTTATCACCGAAGCGAACCAGAGCGTATTCCAAGCACGGCAAGATACGCAGTACTCGTTCCCTCTCTAGAGAGAACCGAGGTTACGTTAGTAACCGAGTACGTTCTCTTACGAGAGTATCTCTCGTACTGCGTAATATCTTACGCTATGGGGAACACAATGCAACACGCCGTGCTGGTAGGGATCCAACACCAAAGACCCAGGGGCCGAAGCCCGGGGCGCATATAGTGCATAATCACCATAAACTCACAGAGAGTGAGGGAAGAGAGGCTAGAAGCATCATTCCCTGTAAATAGCCTCCGAAAGGGGCCAATCATATGACAATAACCAAACCGTCAGGGTGAACATTCAGCCTGAACTGGGTGGCCACAAGTGTGTCAATTTTTAAATGAGCTGCTGTACCGGTCAGTGAGCGATACGCAGGCCAAACTCAGTATCCGAGCCGCACAGCGGGCAGATAGCACTGAATTCTATACCGCTAAAAGCTTAGCTTGTAAGGCGGGGACCTCCAGATTATAGTATTTTATAAATGTAGACGGCGAGGCCCAGCCCGCGGCCATACAAATATCTTGCAGGGTAACCCCGCTAGACCATGCCCACGAGGAGGCCATGCCTCTCGTGGAGTGCGCTCTAACACCCAAAGGGCACTGAAGGCCCTTAGAAGTGTAAGCCAGCGCTATGGCACCAACTATCCATCTGGATAAGCTCTGTTTCGACGCGGCAAGTCCCTTAGTACGGCCGCCAAACGAAACAAAAAGCTGCTCAGTCTGTCTGAAACCAGACGAGCGGGACACATAAGCCCTTAGTGCCCTGACAGGGCAAAGGAGACTCGCGTCCTTCTCCTCATTGAGAACCGGAAGGGCAGACAGGGAAATCACCTGGGCCCTGAACGGTGTGTTGAGGGATTTTGGCACGTAACCGTGCTTTGGTTTGAGTATGACCTTAGAGTCGTTAGGTCCAAACTCCATGCATGACGCGCTTACTGAGAGCGCTTGCAAGTCCCCTACGCGCTTCACTGAAGCGAGAGCCATAAGAAACGCCGTCTTGAAAGACAAGTGTTTCATGTCTGACGACTGGATTGGCTCGAATGGGGCGCCTTTCATGGCCTCCAAGACCGTGGAAAGGTCCCATGTCGGGACTGAAGGGGGCCTGGGAGGGTTTAGCCTCCGAGCTCCTCTAAGGAAACGCACGACTAAGTCGCTCTTTCCTAGTGACTGGCCAGACACCGGTTTTGCAAACGTTGCTATGGCCGCCACGTATACTTTGAGCGTGGAGAGGGACCTGCCCTTATCCAGTAGCTCCTGAAGGAAGGAAAGCACTTCCGTAACCCCGCAGTCTACAGGTGAAAAGCCCTGCGCTTGACACCACGCAGAGAACACAGACCACTTCGAGGAGTAGAGCCGTCTGGTAGACGGGGCTCTAGCCTGCGCGATCGTGTTTAGCACTCCCTCTGGGAGGTCAGCGGGTACCCGTTGATGGCCCATGCGTGCAGGGACCACAGATCCGGGCGAGGATGCCAAATCGAGCCTTCCGCCTGAGAGAGGAGGTCTCTCCTCAGCGGTAACGGCCATGGGGCAGCGCTGGTCAGCTGCATCAGGACAGGGAACCACGACTGGTTTGTCCAGAGCGGAGCTATGAGTAGCACTGGGCATCCCTCCCTCCTGATTCGCTCCAACACCTGAGGCAGGAGTGAGACAGGGGGAAAAGCATAAAGGGGGCGGCGGGGCCAGACATGGGCCAGCGCGTCCCGGCTTTTCGAGAAGAATCTCGGGCAGTGAGCGTTTTCTTGGGACGCGAACAGGTCCACCTGCGCTCTGCCAAACGTTTCCCACAGCAGCTGGATCGTCTGCGGGTGCAGAGACCATTCTCCTGCTGGAACGTTGTTTCTGGACAGCCTGTCTGGTCCCACATTTAGGTGACCAGGCACATGCGCCGCTCTCAGCGAGAGCAGGTTGTGCTGAGCCCAGACCAGGAGGCGTTCCGTCAGCCTGTAAAGGTTTCGGGACCTGACGCCGCCCTGGCGATTTATGTACGCCACCACTGACATGTTGTCCGACCGGACCAATACGTGGTGGCCTGTTATCTGGGGACAGAAGCGCCTTAGCGCTTTGTCGACTGCTATCAATTCCAAGCAGTTTATGTGTAGGAGCTTCTCCCGCACTGACCACAGGCCAGCCAGCGGTCTGCCCTCGAGCAGCGCTCCCCACCCCGAAGTGGAGGCGTCCGTAGACACCACCTTCACACTTGAGGGGATCCCCAGACTCACGCCCGACTGATACCAGTCGGTCGCTTTCCATGGTTTCAGAGCCGAAATGCACTGATGGTCGACCCTGAGGCGAAACAGACCTGCGGTCCATGCCCTGGGGGGAACTCGTGCTTTTAGCCATAGCTGCAGTGGGCGCATGCGGAGCAGGCCCAACTGGAGTACAGAGGCTGCTGAGGCCATGAGACCCAGCATTTTCTGAAACCTTCTGAGCGGGACTATAGAGCCGTGGCGGAAGGATTTCGCGACGTGCTGGATATTCAATCCGCGCTCTGGTGACAGGCGTGCCGTCATGGATAGCGAGTCTAACACTGTTCCCAGAAAGGAAATCCTCCGACTGGGGAGCAGTGAGCTTTTCGCCCAATTGACTGTAAGGCCCAGCTTCTCGAGGTGCTCGAGTAATGTGGCCCTGTGTTCTAAGAGCTCCGTTCGTGAACGAGCTAGAATCAGCCAATCGTCCAAGTAATTCAAAACTCGCATGCCCCGAAGTCTCAGGGGAGCGAGGGCCGCGTCCATGCACTTCGTGAACGTACGGGGTGCTAGGGACAGGCCGAATGGCAGGACTGTGTATTGATATGCCTGGCCCTCGAAGGCGAATCTCAAGAATCGCCTGTGATGGGACGCTATTTGTATTTGGAAATACGCGTCTTTCAGATCTATTGACATGAACCAGTCTCCTTGGCGCACTTGCGCGAGGATTTTCCTGGTCGTAAGCATCCTGAACTGGCGTTTCACGAGCGCTCTGTTCAGCAGCCTCAGATCTAGAATGGGTCTGAGCCCACCATCTTTCTTCGGTACCAGAAAATATCTGCTGTATAAGCCCCCTTCGCTCTGAGCCTGAGATAAAGGTTCTATAGCCCCCTTTCTCAGTAGTTTCGCTATCTCGGCTCGAAGTAGATGAGATACTTCGCTTTTCACCGTAGTTTCGACGCGCGCGCGCGTAGCGGCGAGGGCGTCGAGCGAATTGTAGCGAATAGCCTCTCTTTATAGTGTTCATCACCCACTCTGATACCCCGGGAAGCCTTGACCACGCATCCGCGTGAATAGCTAGGGGCAGAATGAAATCTGGGCTCTGGCCGCGGGAAAGCGGCGGCACAAGAGCCCGCGTGTGCTGGGAACACAGCGCCGTGTTTACGGCGTTCGAGGCGGGGGGCGCGCTGATCACAGCGGGCAGCCTGGCCGCGCTCATCTCCTCTGAGGCGGGCAGCGCCGAGAGAGAGAGCGGGGCGAATCCCGTGGGATTCGGCGTGTCTGTGAGGAAATGTGGGCGCGGGACCACGGGCACATTTGCTACACTGAAAACACTGTCGTTTAGGGCCGACTGAATGTGTGTTGGTTTCGTTTTTACAGAAACCGAGGGACACGCAGCGTGTAGTGTAAGCGGGCATGGGGATATGGGCGCGTTCACTACAGTGTTTGCACAATCGACCGGAGTCGATTTTATTTGTGCGAGCCCTGCACCGTGGCGGGCTGTGTCTGGGTGTGGGAATGGGCACTGGGGCGTGGGCATTCTTACAACACTCATAACACCATCGGCCGAGGCCGGGACACCAGAAAATACACTCTTTATTGGATTTATCTGGGTAGCCGTAAAAACAGCTTTTGTGTGCAGGCAAGCGGGCTGAGACACCGGCTGCTTCACTGCAAAATACACTGGTACAGTCACAACGCATGGGGCTGAACGAGCGAGAAGTTTTGGTGGAAATCCGGCCGCAGCGGGATCTGAACACCGTCGTTTTCCTAGAGCGGCTAGGAAGACTTTGGGGCCTCGGGCTTGATCTCAATCCTCGGCCGGGGCCCGCGGTGAGGGGGGCGGCGTCCGGCGGAGCGAGACCGCGGTCTCTGATCCCGGGCCTGGCGGCGCTGTGAGGCGGCGGCGGCGGAGGGCGGTGCAGGCTGGGGCTGAGAGCTGCGAGCAGGCGGCTTGGTGCGGCCTGTAGCGGAGCTCGAGCGCTTCGGCAGGAAGTGCTTCATAGCCTGAGAAGTCTTCTGCACCTCAACAAACCTGTCCGCGAAGTCCTTGACGGCCGTTCCGAACAGGCCCTCCGGGGAAATGGGCGCGTCGAGGAACACAGAGCGCTCGGCTTCCGTCATCTCAGACAGCGTCAACCATAAGTGTCTCTCGGCGACAGCGAGAGAGGCCATGTTCCGCCCCATGGCTTGCGCAGCGGCTTTAGAAGCGCGTAGAGCGAGGTCCGTAGCGCTCCTCAGGTCCGCCACACAGATAGCACCGGGTCCCTCCTCGTCCAGCTTGAGAAGGAGGTCTGCCTGGTAGATCTGCAGAATAGACATCGTGTGCAGCGCTGAGACTGCTTGCCCGGCGGCGGTGTAAGCGCGTCCGTGCAGCGATGATGTCACTCGGCAGGCTTTGGACGGGAGCGTCGTCTGAACCCGCCGTCCCGCAGAGGGCGGGCAGAGATGCGACGCGACAGCCGTCTCCACCGGAGGAATGGCGAGGTAGCCTCTACTTCCCGCACCGTCGACAGCGGAGAATGCCGCGGAGGTAGAGGTACGCATCCTGGCGGAAAAGGGGGCCTTCCACGACTTTGCAACCTCCTCGTGAAGTTCCGGGAGGAAGGGCGCGGGCCTAGATTTTGACGGAGCCTCGTCCTTGCCGAGAAAGCGCCCGTCTAATCTGTTGCGCGGCGGCAGCGTGGGTGCCTCCCAATCGAGGCCGATGCTTTCTACGGCCTTGGTGAGCAGACGCATCAGCTCAGACTCAATGCCGGCTCTCTTCCCAGAGGGTTGGCGGGGAGCGTTAGCGGAGGGGAGGTCCACAGAGCTCGCCCAATCCTCGCTATCCGAAGCCAAGAGAGAACACGCCTCGGTGTTGTCGTCCAACTCGATGGCGGACGCAGCGGCGGACGGCGGCCGCTGTCCGTCGGTGAGCGACTCGAGCGAAGCCGGCGAAGCTGGCGGGCGAACCGGCGAGCTTTGGCGGGCTGGAGATAGCTCGGGAGCGCGCTGGGCGCGGCGCTTCTTGCGACGCGGCGTCACGGCAGGCTGGGATACGGGCTCGGAGAACGAAGCCAGGCGAGTCCGCAGAGTCACCATAGGCAAACGTTCGCAGTGATGGCATCCGCCGTCAGCGAGCGCGATGGCCGCGTGATCCTCACCCAGGCAGGACACGCAGATGACATGTCGGTCCTCGTCGCTGAGTGGGGCTCGGCAAGAACCGCAGGAAGGCATCTTTAAAAAGACGCCGCTCTTTTAGAGGGGGGTGGGAAAAAGCAGATATGCAAACACACACACACACACTCTATGCAGAGGAAAGGATATAACGCCGGAAAGCACAGCAGGTACGGCGGCTGAAGGCGGCGAGGCCAGCGACTCCAGACTCAATGGCACGTCCCGCTGAAGGCTACAGGTCGACGGCGCGGCTTCTCACTCTGGATCCAGCGATGCGTGAGGCTTCGCTGAAGAGATAAAAATCGACGTAAGAGCAGCTATCGAGCCAAGATATAGGGCGAGACCACGCCCTTTCTGGCGGGACGTGACGATATGGGCGTGAAGGGCCCCCATTCGTCGTGACGTCACGCAGAGCCTCTCTCGATAGGCTGCTGCTATTGCCGCAGAGCAGCCAATAGGCGCGCGAGCTGTCTCGCCTAGGTCTGCTTGCTGCTGCAAAGCGTTTTACATTAGTAAAAAATTAAGGATAATTTTTGGCTTCAATATCTCGTGGAAAAGAGTTTTCCCCATAGCGTAAGATATTACGCAGTACGAGAGATACTCTCGTAAGAGAACTGCTGCCAAAATCAGGCTATTTAGACCATTAGTGAAGTAAACTAAGAAGATTTTTTGAAAGAAACTCAGAGACTCTTTCAGGCTTTCTGAAGAATCTCAGAGACATTTTCAGGCTTTTTGAAGAAGCTCAGGGACTCTTTTTTTTTTTTTTTTTTCAAAAACAAAAAAGCTTAAAGCACCTGGTATTCCCAGGCGGTCTCCCATCCAAGTACTAACCAGGCCCGACCCTGCTTAGCTTCCGAGATCAGACGAGATCGGGCGGTTCCAAGGTGGTATGGCCGTAAGCGAAAACTGCTGCCAAAATCAGGCTATTTAGACCATTAGTGAAGTAAACTAAGAAGAATTTTTGAAAGAAACTCAGAGACTCTTTCAGGCTTTCTGAAGAATCTCAGAGACAGTTTCAGGCTTTTTGAAGAAGCACAGGGACTCTTTTTTTTTTTTTTTTTTTTAAAAACAAAAAAGCTTACAGCACCTGGTATTCCCAGGCGGTCTCCCATCCAAGTACTAACCAGGCCCGACCCTGCTTAGCTTCCGAGATCAGACGAGATCGTGCGGTTCCAAGGTGGTATGGCCGTAAGCGAAAACTGCTGCCAAAATCAGGCTATTTAGAACATTAGTGAAGTAAACTAAGAAGAATTTTTGAAAGAAACTCAGAGACTCTTTCAGGCTTTCTGAAGAATCTCAGAGACATTTTCAGGCTTTTGAAGAAGCTCAGGGCTTTCTTTTTTTTTTTTTTTTTTTTTTTCAAAAACAAAAAAGCTTACAGCACCTGGTATTCCCAGGCGGTCTCCCATCCAAGTACTAACCAGGCCCGACCCTGCTTAGCTTCCGAGATCAGACGAGAT
>CM070822.1:23604024-23614381 GCA_036326025.1 Chrosomus eos
CATTTCATTCTCCTTTTCAGTTTCAATAATCTCTTTAACATTTAAAATATAATCTTCATTCTTTAAAATCTCTGTGTTTAAAACCCATACTCCCGGCCCTCTTTTCACAGAACTCCAGTCTATTTGCATAAAAATTGGTTTATGGTCACTTAGGCTTGATTCCTCATATTTAATACTACCAATAAAACCTTCCATGTTCCTTGTACATAATATAAAATCAATTCTTGTTTTGCACATAAAATTCCCCACTAATTGCCTCCTTGAATATTCTCTAATTTTTCCATTTCTTTCTCGCCATATATCAATCATGTTGTTTTCTTCCATTAATAATTTCAACTCTTTTCTTCCTTTGTCACTTTTAAAGACCATTCCCTCACCCATTTCAATTTTGCTAAAAACAGTATTAAAATCACCCATTATAATAACGTCTTTGTATTTCTTTAAAAATTCTCTTAAAATACTAAAATACTCTTTCTTTTCACTCTCTTCATTTGGCGCATGAACATTAACCACAACTATTGCTTTTCCTTCAAAAACCATTTCTACAGCCATACATTTCCCTTCTTTATCATTGTATATTTTCTTGCATGTTACACCACTGTTTTCCTTTATTAAAACTGCTACACCTCTGCCATACCTATCATCCCCGTTGTTATATAAGATCTCTCCATTCCACCTTTTCGTTATTTCAGTCATAAAACTTTCTCTCCAGTTGGTCTCTTGTAATAAAATCACATCTTCACTTTTGCACATTTCCTTCACTTTCTCAAATTTCCTTATATCTAAAAGTCCTCTGGCATTAAAATTAACAATTCTTAACAGCATAAAACATATAAAAATGTTGATAAAATCCATCATCTTAGTCCATCTCCTTCAAGTCCTTTAGCATGTCAAACTTATTCCCAGTCTCAATAAAGTCTTTTACTTTTTTCCTAGCAGTGTCTAAATTTGGTGTTACCTTTATTGGCCGCCTTCTTTTCGTTGCTTTCCCTTGTTTGTCCTCCTTTTTTTCCATTCCAACCGCTTCTTCGTCAAGTTCTATTGTCTCCATGTCATTTTGCAAACTGTCCGTCAAATCCAAATGTGTCCATACAAATCCATCCTGTTGTATATCCATAAGTCCATTTTTCTCTTGATCATTTTGTTCCACATCTTCCAAAGCACTTTGCACATTTTCCGTTAAAACCATCTGAGTCCAAGTTCCCCCGTTCTGTTGTGATTGTTCCTCTTGATCCTTATGTTCTTTATCATGCTGTTCAGTGTCCTTGGTTGCTGTTGTTTCGCCTTCTTGTATTGTTTCCTCTTCCCGCTGCACATTGTCTCGTTCATGCATCTGTTCGTCCACTTGCTGTTCGGCCTCCTCCTCCTCATTCCCCATCCAACACTCACACTTATTTAAAACCAAATTACAATCCGGGCACCTTACTGCATTGCAGTCCCTCGCGAAGTGCCCCCTCTCCTCACACTTAAAACACTTGAACTCCGGGCAGTCCTTCACCACATGGTCCGGGCTCATGCACAGCCGACAGGTTTTCACCTGGTGGCTGTGCATCACCCTGAAATATTGTGGGCCCTCTGCCGTTTCCATTCTTGTACTGTATGGGAGGGAGGCAACTTCTTTTGGGAAACGTGTTCTGACAAACCTTGTCCCATCCTCAATGTTGGTGCCCGGATATACTCGTCTTTTTATTTTAGATATTGGGAAAACTCCCCATCCTTCCAATTTGTCAACAATCTCTTCATCAGCAATGTAGACGGGCAGATGCATGAAGGAGACAACATAGTCTCGGTTTTGCAGTCTCTTTACCTCGAAGTTAACTCCATTAATTGTCAATCCATCCATTAAAAGCTCTGTGTCATCTTCATGTTCCAGCGTCACCTCGTACTCCTTAGTTTGTTTGGGTCTGACCGCTAGTATCCTTCCTTCACCAATCCGCTCCGTCACTGCATTGATGATGTCCGCCGCTCTCACATCTTTCACTTGTCCCACTTCCACTGTCACTGTCGCTTCCTTTAAGTACACTCTTTTAACACTCTCTTTCCTTCTTTCATTATCCTTTTCTTTACTATCTCGTTGTCTTTTAGCCAGTCCATTGTCATTTCCCCGCCGTATTTCCTCCTCCATTGCCATGTCTGTCACCGTGGATCCATCCATTATAAACAAAAAAAAGACAAAAAAAAACAAAGAAAACTCTGAAATTCCTCCCCCAACAGCACAAGCTGCTGGGAGGAAGAAATTAAAACAAACAAAAAACTAACCACTGATAAAAATAAAGACTTTAAATGCAAAAACAAAAAAAAAAACACAAAGTTTGGTGAGCCTCTCTCACCCACTGCAGCCAACTCACTTCCTGGAACGTACCAACTAGATCGGGCGGTTCCAAGGTGGTATGGCCGTAAGCGAAAACTGCTGCCAAAATCAGGCTATTTAGACCATTAGTGAAGTAAACTAAGAAGAATTTTTGAAAGAAACTCAGAGACTCTTTCAGGCTTTCTGAAGAATCTCAGAGACATTTTCAGGCTTTTTGAAGAAGCTCAGGGACTCTTTTTTTTTTTTTTTTTTTTTTTCAAAAACAAAAAAGCTTACAGCACCTGGTATTCCCAGGCGGTCTCCCATCCAAGTACTAACCAGGCCCGACCCTGCTTAGCTTCCGAGATCAGACGAGATCGGGCGGTTCCAAGGTGGTATGGCCGTAAGCGAAAACTGCTGCCAAAATCAGGCTATTTAGACCATTAGTGAAGTAAACTAAGAAGAATTTTTGAAAGAAACTCAGAGACTCTTTCAGGCTTTCTGAAGAATCTCAGAGACATTTTCAGGCTTTTTGAAGAAGCTCAGGGACTCTTTTTTTTTTTTTTTTTTTTTTCAAAAACAAAAAAGCTTACAGCACCTGGTATTCCCAGGCGGTCTCCCATCCAAGTACTAACCAGGCCCGACCCTGCTTAGCTTCCGAGATCAGACGAGATCGGGCGGTTCCAAGGTGGTATGGCCGTAAGCGAAAACGTACTCGGTTACTAACGTAACCTCGGTTCTCTCTAGAGAGGGAACGAGTACTGCGTAATATCTTACGCTATGGGGAAAACTCTTTTCCACGAGATATTGAAGCCAAAAATTATCCTTAATTTTTTATTAATGTAAAACGCTTTGCGGCAGCAAGCAGACATAGGCGAGACAGCTCGCGCGCCTATTGGCTGCCCTGCGGCAACAGCAGCAGCCTATCGAGAGTGGCTCTGCGTGACGTCACGACGAATGGGGGCCTTTCGCGCCCATATAGTCACGTCCCGCCAGAAAGGGCGTGGTCTCGCCCTATAACCAGGCTCGATAGCTGCTCTTACGTTGGTTTTCATCGCCGAAGCGAACCAGAGCGTATTCCAAGCACGGCAAGATACGCAGTACTCGTTCCCTCTCTAGAGAGAACCGAGGTTACGTTAGTAACCGAGTACGTTCTCTTACGAGAGTATCTCTCGTACTGCGTAATATCTTACGCTATGGGGAACACAATGCAACACGCCGTGCTGGTAGGGATCCAACACCAAAGTCCCAGGGGCCGAAGCCCGGGGCGCATATAGTGCATAATCACCATACACTCACAGAGAGTGAGGGAAGAGAGGCTAGAAGCATCATTCCCTGTAAATAGCATCCGAAAGGAGCTAATCATGTGACAAATAGACCATACCGTCAGGGTGAACATTCAGCCTGAACTGGGTGGCCACAAGTGTGTCAACATTTTAATGAGCTGCTGTACCGGTCAGTGAGCAATACGCAGGTCAAACTCAGTATCCGAGCCGCACAGCGGGCAGATAGCACTGAATTTTATACCGCCAAAAGCTTAGCTTGTAAGGCGGGAACCTCCAAGTTATAGTATTTTATAAATGTAGACGGCGAGGCCCAGCCCGCGGCCATACAAATATCTTGCAGGGTAACCCCGCTAGACCATGCCCACGAGGAGGCCATGCCTCTTGTGGAGTGCGCTCTAACACCCAAAGGGCACTGTAGGCCCTTAGAAGTGTAAGCCAGCGCTATGGCACCGACTATCCATCTGGATAGGCTCTGTTTCGAAGCGGCAAGTCCCTTAGCACGGCCGCCAAACGAAACGAAAAGCTGCTCAGTCTGTCTGAAACCAGACGAGCGGGACACATAAGCCCTTAGTGCCCTGACAGGGCAAAGGAGACTCGCGTCCTTCTCCTCATTGAGAACCGGAAGGGCAGACAGGGAAATCACCTGGGCCCTGAACGGTGTGTTGAGGGATTTCGGCACATAGCCGTGCTTCGGTTTGAGTATGACCTTTGAGTCATTAGGTCCAAACTCCATGCATGACGCGCTTACTGAGAGCGCTTGCAAGTCCCCTACGCGCTTCACTGAAGCGAGAGCCATAAGAAACGCTGTCTTGAAAGACAAGTGTTTCATGTCTGACGACTGGATTGGCTCGAATGGGGCACCTTTCATGGCCTCCAAGACCGTGGAAAGGTCCCATGTCGGGACTGAAGGGGGCCTGGGAGGGTTTAGCCTCCGAGCTCCTCTAAGGAAACGCACGACTAAGTCGCTCTTTCCTAGTGACTGGCCAGACACCGGTTTTGCAAACGTTGCTATGGCCGCCACGTATACTTTGAGCGTGGAAGGGGACCTGCCCTTATCCAGTAGCTCCTGAAGGAAGGAAAGCACTTCCGTAACCCCGCAGTCTACAGGTGAAAAGCCCTGCGCTTGACACCAAGCAGAGAACACAGACCACTTCGAGGAGTAGAGCCGTCTGGTAGACGGGGCTCTAGCCTGCGCGATCGTGTTTAACACTCCCTCTGGGAGGTCAGCGGGTACCCGTTGATGGCCCATGCGTGCAGGGACCACAAATCCGGGCGAGGATGCCAAATCGAGCCTTCCGCCTGAGAGAGGAGGTCTCTCCTCAACGGTAAAGGCCATGGGGCAGCGCTGGTCAGCTGCATCAGGACAGGGAACCACGACTGGTTTGTCCAGAGCGGAGCTATGAGTAGCACTGGGCATCCCTCCCTCCTGATTCGCTCCAACACCTGAGGCAGGAGTGAGACAGGGGGAAAAGCATATAGGGGGCGGCGGGGCCAAACATGGGCCAGCGCGTCCCGGCTTTTCGAGAAGAATCTCGGGCAGTGAGCGTTTTCTTGGGACGCGAACAGGTCCACCTGCGCTTTGCCAAACGTTTCCCACAGCAGCTGGATCGTCTGCGTGTGCAGAGACCATTCTCCTGCTGGGACGTTATTTCTGGACAGCCTGTCTGGCCCCACATTTAGGTGACCAGGCACATGCGCCGCTCTCAGCGAGAGCAGGTTGTGCTGAGCCCAGACCAGGAGGCGTTCCGTCAGCCTGTAAAGGTTTCGGGACCTGACGCCGCCCTGGCGATTTATGTACGCCACCACTGACATGTTGTCCGACCGAACCAATACGTGGTGGCCTATTATCTGGGGACAGAAGCGCCTTAGCGCTTTGTCGACTGCTATTAATTCCAAGCAGTTTATGTGAAGGAGCTTCTCCCGCGCTGACCATAGGCCAGCTAGCGGTCTGCCCTCGAGCAGCGCTCCCCACCCCGAAGTGGAGGTGTCCGTAGACACCACCTTCACACTCGAGGGGATCCCCAGACTCACACCTGACTGATACCAGTCGGTTGCTTTCCATGGTTTCAGAGCCGAAATGCACTGAAGGTCGACCCTGAGGCGAAATAGACCTGCGGTCCACGCCCTGGGGGGAACTCGTGCTTTTAGCCATAGCTGCAGTGGGCGCATGCGGAGCAGGCCCAACTGGAGTACGGAGGCTGCTGTGGCCATCAGACCCAGCATTTTCTGAAACCTTCTGAGCGGGACTATAGAGCCGTGGCGGAAGGATCTCGCGACGTGCTGAATATTCAATCCGCGCTCCGGTGACAGGCGTGCTGTCATGGATAGCGAGTCTAACACTGTTCCCAGAAAGGAAATTCTCCGACTGAGGAGCAGTGAGCTTTTCGCCCAATTGACTGTAAGGCCCAGCTCCTCGAGGTGCTCGAGTAATGCGGCCCTGTGTTCTATGAGCTCCGTTCGTGAACGAGCTAGAATCAGCCAATCGTCCAAGTAGTTCAAAACTCGCATGCCCCGAAGTCTCAGGGGGGCGAGGGCCGCGTCCATGCACTACGTGAACGTACGGGGTGCTATGGACAGGCCGAACGGCAGGACTGTGTATTGATATGCCTGGCCCTCGAAGGCGAATCTCAAGAATCGCCTGTGATGGGACGCTATTTGTATTTGAAAATAGGCGTCTTTCAGATCTATTGACATGAACCAGTCTCCTTGGCGCACTTGCGCGAGGATTTCCTGGTCGTAAGCATTCTGAACTGGCGCTTCACGAGCGTTCTGTTCAGCAGTCGCAGATCTAGAATGGGTCTGAGCCCACCATCTTTTTTCGGTACCAGAAAATATCTGCTGTATAAGCCCCCTTCGCCCTGAGATAGAGGTTCTATAGCCCCTTTTCTCAGTAGTTTCGCTATCTCGGCTCGAAGTAGATGAAACACTTCGCTTTACACCGTAGTTTCGACTCGCGCCGTATAACGGCGGGGGCGTCGAGCGAACTGTAGCGAACAGCCTCTCGTTATAGTGTTCAACACCCATTCTGATACCCCGGGAAGCCTTGACCACGCATCTGCGTGAATAGCTAGGGGTAGAATGAAATCTGGGCTCTGGCCGCGGCAGGACGGCGGCTCGAGAGCCCCTGTGTACTGGGAACACAACACCGTGTTTACAGCGTTCGAGGCGGGGGGCGCGCTGATCACAGCGGGCAGCCTGGCCGCGCTCAGCTTCTCTATGGCGGGACGCGCAGAGAAAGCGAGCGGGGCGAATCCTGTGGGATTCGGCGCGTGTGAGGGAATGTGGGCACATTTACTAAATGCGGGCACATTTACTACACTGAGAATACTGTCAGCTCGCGCCGACTAAATCACTGCTGTGTTTACAGCGTGCGAGGCGCGCGCTGATCACAGCTGGCAGCCTGGCCGCGCTCAGCTTCTCTGTGACGGGTTGTGCAGAGAAAACGAGCGGGGGCGAATCCCGTGAGATTCGGAGTGTCTGTGAGAAATGCGGGCGCGAGACAGCGGGCACATTTTCTGCACGGAGAACACTCGGCTCGCGCCGACTGAATCAACGCTGTGTTCACAGCGTGCGAGGTGCGCACTAATCACAGCGGGCAGCCTGGCCGCGCTCAGCTTCTCTGTGACGGGTTGTGCATAGAAAGCGAGCGGGGGTGAATCCCGTGGGATTCGGCGTGTCAGTGAGGAAATGCGGGACAGCGGGCACATTTACTGCACTGAGAACACTGTCGGCTCGCGCCGACTAATTGTGTGTTAGTTTCGTTTTTACAGAAACCAAGGGACACGCATAGTGTAGTGTAAGCGGGCATGTATGGGCGCGTTCACTACATTTTCTGCACAACCAACATGAGTTGGTTTTATTTGTGCTAGCCCTGCACCGTGGCGGGCTGTGTCTGGGTGTGGGAATGGGCACTGGGACGTGGGCATTCTTACAACACTCATAACACCATCGGCCGTGGCCGGAACACCAGAAAATGCACTCTTTATTGGATTTATCTGGGTAGCCATAGAAACGGCTTTTGTGCGCAGGCAAGCGGGCTGAGACACCGGCTGCTTCACTGCGAAATACACTGGGACAGTCACAACGCATGGAACTGAACGAGCGAGAAGTTTTGGTGGAAATCCGGCCGCAGCGGGATCTGAACACCGTCACTTTCCTAGAGAGACTAGGAAGGCCTTGAGACCTCGGGCTTTACCTCAATCCTCGGCCGGGGCCCGCGCTGAGGGGGGCGGCGTCCAGCAGAGCGAGAGCGCGGTGTTTGATCTCGGGCCTGGCGGCGCTGCTAGTTAGCCGAAACGACGGCCTTTGTGCGCAGGCAAGCGGGCTGTGGAACCAGCTTGCTCACTGCGAAATACACTGGAACAGTCACATTGCTTGGAACTGAACGAGCGAGAAGTTTTGGTGTAAATCCGGCCGCAGCGGGAACTGAACACCGTCGCTTTCCTAGAGAGACTAGGAAGGCCTTGAGACCTCGGGCTTTATCTCAATCCTCGGCCGGGGCCCGCGCTGAGGGGGGCGGCGTCCAGCAGAACGAGAACGTCGAGGAACACGGAGCGCTCGGCTTCCGTCATCTCGGATAGCGTTAACCACAAATGTCTCTCACCATTCAGGGGGGAAAGGCGCGGGTCTCGACTGTGACGGAGCTTCGTCTTTCCCGAGAAAGCGTCCGTCCAGCCTATTGCGCGTTAGTTGCGCGAGCGCCTTTCAGTCGAGGCCGATGTAATCCACGGCTTGAGAGAGCGGACGCATCGGCTCAGTTTCAATGCCGTCTCCGGTAAGTTCGTCGAGCTCAAGTGCGGACGCGGCGGCAGACGGCGGCCGCTGTCCGTCTGGGAGCGACTCGAGCGAAGCCGGCGAAGCTGGCGGGCGAACCGGCGAGCTTTGGCGGGCTGGAAATAGCTCGGGCGCGCGCTGGGCGCGGCGCTTCTTGCGGCGCGGCATCACGGCGGGCTGGGATGCGGGCTCGGAGAACGAAGCTAGGCGAGTCCGCAGAGTCACCATAGGCAAGCGTTCACAATGATGGCATCCGCCGTCAGCGAGCGCGATGTCCGCGTGATCCTCACCCAGGCAGGACACGCAGATGACATGTCGGTCCTCGTCGCTGAGTGGGGCTCGGCAAGAACCGCAGGAAGGCATCTTTAAAAAGACGCCGCTCTTTTAGAGGGGGTGGGAAAAAAGCAGATATGCAAGCACACACACACACTCTATGCAGAGGAAAGGATATAACGCCGGAAAGCACAGCAGGTACGGCGGCTGAAGGCGGCGAGGCCAGCGACTGCAGGCTCAATGGCACGTCCCGCTGAAGGCTACAGGTCGACGGCGCGGCTTCTCACTCTGGATCCAGCGATGCGTGAGGCTTCGCTGAAGAGATGAAAATCAACGTAAGAGCAGCTATCGAGCCTGGTTATAGGGCGAGACCACGCCCTTTCTGGCGGGACGTGACTATATGGGCGCGAAAGGCCCCCATTCGTCGTGACGTCACGCAGAGCCACTCTCGATAGGCTGCTGCTGTTGCCGCAGGGCAGCCAATAGGCGCGCGAGCTGTCTCGCCTATGTCTGCTTGCTGCCGCAAAGCGTTTTACATTAATAAAAAATTAAGGATAATTTTTGGCTTCAATATCTCGTGGAAAAGAGTTTTCCCCATAGCGTAAGATATTACGCAGTACGAGAGATACTCTCGTAAGAGAACTGCTGCCAAAATCAGGCTATTTAGACCATTAGTGAAGTAAACTAAGAAGAATTTTTGAAAGAAACTCAGAGACTCTTTCAGGCTTTCTGAAGAATCTCAGAGACATTTTCAGGCTTTTTGAAGAAGCTCAGGGACTCTTTTTTTTTTTTTTTTTTTTTTTCAAAAACAAAAAAGCTTACAGCACCTGGTATTCCCAGGCGGTCTCCCATCCAAGTACTAACCAGGCCCGACCCTGCTTAGCTTCCGAGATCAGACGAGATCGGGCGGTTCCAAGGTGGTATGGCCGTAAGCGAAAACTGCTGCCAAAATCAGGCTATTTAGACCATTAGTGAAGTAAACTAAGAAGAATTTTTGAAAGAAACTCAGAGACTCTTTCAGGCTTTCTGAAGAATCTCAGAGACATTTTCAGGCTTTTTGAAGAAGCTCAGGGACTCTTTTTTTTTTTTTTTTTTTTTCAAAAACAAAAAAGCTTACAGCACCTGGTATTCCCAGGCGGTCTCCCATCCAAGTACTAACCAGGCCCGACCCTGCTTAGCTTCCGAGATCAGACGAGATCGGGCGGTTCCAAGGTGGTATGGCCGTAAGCGAAAACTGCTGCCAAAATCAGGCTATTTAGACCATTAGTGAAGTAAACTAAGAAGAATTTTTGAAAGAAACTCAGAGACTCTTTCAGGCTTTCTGAAGAATCTCAGAGACATTTTCAGGCTTTTTGAAGAAGCTCAGGGACTCTTTTTTTTTTTTTTTTTTTTTCAAAAACAAAAAGCTTACAGCACCTGGTATTCCCAGGCGGTCTCCCATCCAAGTACTAACCAGGCCCGACCCTGCTTAGCTTCCGAGATCAGACGAGATCGGGCGGTTCCAAGGTGGTATGGCCGTAAGCGAAAACTGCTGCCAAAATCAGGCTATTTAGACCATTAGTGAAGTAAACTAAGAAGAATTTTTGAAAGAAACTCAGAGACTCTTTCAGGCTTTCTGAAGAATCTCAGAGACATTTTCAGGCTTTTTGAAGAAGCTCAGGGACTCTTTTTTTTTTTTTTTTTTCAAAAACAAAAAAGCTTACAGCACCTGGTATTCCCAGGCGGTCTCCCATCC
>CM070822.1:23614481-23621981 GCA_036326025.1 Chrosomus eos
CCCCCCCCACCCCCAACCCCCCCCCCACACACCAACCCCCCCACCCCCCCCCACCCCCAAAAACAACCCACCCCCCCACACCCCCCCCCCCCCACCCCAACCCCCCCCCCCCAACCACCCCCCCCCCCCCCCCAAACCCACCCCCCCCAACCCCCCCACCCCCCCCCACCACCCCCACCCACCCCCCCACACCAACACCCCCCACCCACCCACCCACCCCCAAAACCCAAACCCACCACCACCACACCACCCCACCAACCACCCCACCCCACCAACCCCACCCCCCCCCAACCCCCCCCCCCAAACCAACCACAACCACCCAAAACACACCCCCCAAACCCCCCCCAACCCACCCCCCCCCCCACCCCACAACCAAACCCCCACCCCCACCCACCACCACCCCCCCCCACCCACCCACCCAACCACCACACCCCAACCCAACCAACCCCACCCCACCACAACCCCCCACCCAACACCCCCCAACCCCCCCCACACCCCAACACAAAACCCAACCACCCCCCCCCCAACCCCCCACCCCCACACACACCCCAACCCCCACCCCCCCCCACCCCACACACCACAACCACCCCCCCCCAACCCACACACCCCCCCAACCCAACCACCCCACACAAAACCCACCAACCACCCACCAAAACACCACACCCCACAAACCCACACCCCCCACAAACACCCCCACCCCAAAAACCCCCCCCCCCCCACCAACCCCCCAACAACACACCAACCACCCCCCAACCACCCCCCCACACCACCAAACACCCAAACCACAAACACCCAACCACCACCCCACACCACAACCACCCAAAAACAACCCCCCCAACCCACCCCCCCCCCCCAACAACACCCCACACCCACACCCCCACCAAACCCACCACCCCCACACCAACCCCAAACCCCAAACCCACCCCACAACCACAACACCCACCCCACCCACCCACAAAACCAAACCCAACCCCCCCCCACCACCAACCACCCACACAACAACCCACACCAACCCAACACACCCCACCCCACCACACCCACCCCACCCCAACACACCCCCACCAACACACCCCACACCACACCAACAACACCACACACACCCCAAACCACCCAAACAAAAACAACCCCACCCAACAAACACCAAACACACAACCCCACCCAAAACCAACACCACCCCCCACACACCAACCACCCCCCCACCCCCCACCACCCACCACACCCAACACCCACCACACACCCCACACCAACCCCCAACCCAACACCCACCCACCCACCCCACCACCACCCAACACCCCCCACCACCACACCCACCCCCCCCACCCACCACCAACACACCCCACACACAACCACCCCCACCCCACCCCCACCCACCACCCCAACACCCCAACCAACACCCCCACACCCACACCCACCCACACCACCACCCAAACCCACCCACAACCACAAACACACCCACACCCCCACCCAACACCACCCACCCCACACCAACCACACCACCACAACACCAACACACCCCACAAACCCACCCACCCACAACCCCCACCACCAACACCCAAACCCCCCACCCCACCACCACAACCCCACCACACCCCACAACACAACCACCCACCCCCAAACCACCACCACAACCACCCCACCACACCCAACACACCCCCCACCCCACCACAAACACCACAACCACACCACCAACACCCAACCACCACAACCCCACACCACCCCCACACACCCCACCCCACACAACACCACCACACCCCACACCAACCAAACCCCACACAACCACCACAACACACCCACCACCCAACCCCCAACCCCACAACCCACAACACCAAACCACCCCACACACACACCAACCCACCACACCACCCAAACCCCCCAACCCCACCCCACACCAACCCACACCCACACCACAAACCAACAACCACACCCCACACCCCCAACCCCCAACACCCACACCCACCAACACCACCACACCCACACACACCCCAACCACCCACACCACAACCACCACACCCACAAACCACCAACCCACCACAACCACCCCACCACACCCACACCCACCCCCACACCACCAACACCCCACCCCCCCACACACCACAACCACCCCCCACCACCACCACCCCACACCCAACCCACCCCACACCACCCCACCCACAACCCCAACCACCCACCACCCAACACCCACACCCCCACCCCACCACACACCCACACACCCCAAACCCCCACCAACCCACCCAACCCCAACCACCCACCCCAACCCACACCAACCCACCAACACCACACACAAACCCACCAACACACCAACCACCACCCCACAACCACAACCACCCACACCCACCAACCACACCAACCACCCCCACCACACCCACACCCCACAAACACCACCCAACCACACACACCAACACAAACAACCAACACACAAAAACACACAAACCAACACAAAAAAACCAACCACACAACACCCACACAAAACCACCCCACACCCCACACACAAAACCCAAAACACACACACAACCCCACCCCCCCAAACCCCACACCCAACAACCACACCACAACCAACCCACCCCCCAACCAACACCCCACCCCCAAACACCCCCACAACCCCCCCAAAACCCAAAAACCCCACCACACACACACCCACCCCCACACCCACCCACCCACAAACAACACCACCACCAACACACCACCAACACACCCACACCCACACACCACACCCACACACACCCACCACACCCCCACAACCAACCCAACCACCCAACACAACCCACAACAACCCCCACAACACCACACACACCCCAACCCCCCACACCCCACACACCCACCAACCACCCAACCCACACCCACCACCACCCAAACCACACCACCCACCACAACCACCCACCACCCACACACCAACACCCAACACACACACCCACACACCACACCACAACACAACACCACCACCACACACCACCACACACCCAACCCACCCACACACACCACCCCACCACACCACCACAACCCCACCACCACACCCCACCCCAACACAACACCCACCCCAACAACCCCACACCACCACACACCCCACCAACACACCCCACCAACCACCACCCAACACAACACCACACCACACACCACCCACAACCCCCCCCCCAAAACCCACCAAACCCCCCCACCCCCCCCACCCCCCACCCCCCCCCAAACCCCCCCCCACAAAAAACCCCACCCCACCCCCCCCCCCAAACCCCCCACCCCCCCCCACCAACCACACCCACACCCCCCCCCCCCCCCCCCCCCCACCACACCCCCCCCCCACAACCCCCCCCCACCCCACCCCAAACCAAAACCCCCCCCCCCCAAACCCCAAAACCCCCCCCCCCCCCCCACCCCCAAAAAAACCCCCCCCCCGCCACCCCCCCCACAAAACCCCCCCCCCCCAAACCCCCCCCCCCCCCCCCCCAAAAAAAAAAAAACCCCCCAAACCCCCCCCCCCCCCCCCACCCCCCCCCCCACACCCACAAACCAACCACACCCCCCCCCCCCACCACCCAACCAAAACCACCCCACCACCACCACCCCCCACCAACCCCCCCACACACCCCCCCCCACACACCCACCCCCCACACCCCACCCCCCCCCCCCCCCACCCACCCACCCCCCAACCCACCCCCCCCCCCCCACCCCCCAACCCACCCCCACCCAAACACCCCAACACACCACCCCCCCCACCCCCCCACCCACCACCCCACCCCCCCCCCACCCCCCCCACACCCCACCCCACCCCAACCCCCCCACACACACCCCCCACCCCCACCCCCCCCCACCACCCCCCACCACACCACCACCCAACCACCCCCCCCACCCACCCCCCCCCCCCCCCCCACCCCCACCCCCCCCCCCACCACCCCCCCCACCCACCACCCCCCAACCCCCACCACCCACCCCCACCCCCAAACCACCCCCCCACCACCACACCCCCCACCCACCCCCCCACCCACACACCCCCACACCACACCACCCCCACACCACCACCACCCACCCACCACACCCACCCCCACCCACCCCCCACCCCCCCCAAACACACCCCACACCCACCCCACCCCCACAACCCCACCCCCACCCACCCCCACCCACCCCACCCCCAACCCCACCCACCAACACACCCCACCCCCACCCCCCACCCCACACACCCCCAACCCACCCCCCACACCACCCCACCCCCCCCCCACCCCCAACCAACCCCACCCCCCCCCCACCCCCCCACCCACCCCCCACACACACCACACCCCACCCCCCCCCCCACCCCCCCACCCCCCCCCCCCCCCCCCCACCCCACCCCCCCCCCCACCCCCCCACCCCCCACCCCCCCCCCCACCACCCCAACACCCCCCCAACCCCAAACCCCACCACCACAACCACCCACCCCCCCCAACACCCCCCCACACCCACCACCCCAACACCCTCCCACCCCCACCACACCACCCCCCCCCCCCCCCCACACACCCAACACACCACCCCCCACCCACCCCCCCACCCCACCACCCCACCACCAACACCCCACAACACAACCCCCCCACACACCCAACCACAACACCACACCCACCCCCACCCCACAACCAAACCACCCACCCACCAACCCACCCCACACCCCACAACCCCACACACACACCCCACCAAACCCACCCCACCCAAACCCCCCACCCACCCCACCACAACCCAACACCCCACAACCAACCAACACACCCCACCCCACACCACCCCACAACCACCCCACCACACACCCCACACCACCCACCACCCCACACACCCCCACCCACACCACACCCACCCCCAACCCACCACACACCCCCACCCCACACCCACCACACAACCCACCAACACACCCCACCACCACACACCCCCACCCACCCCACACCACACCCACCCACACCACCCCACCCACAACACCACCCCCCACCCACCCACCCACACCACACCCCACACCACACAACACACCCCCCCACCACCCCAACCAACCCACCCCACACCCACCCCCCCACCCCACCCACCACACACCACCACACACACCCACACCCCCAACCCCACCCACCACCACCACCCCCCCACCACACCACACCACCCACCCCACCCACCCACCCCCACCCCAACACACCCAAACCCCCACCCACACACAACACACACCCCCAACCAACACCCACACCCAACCACCCCAACCCACCCACCAACACCCCACCACACACCAACCAAACCACCACCCCACACCCCCCAACCCACACAGCCACCCCACACCCACACACCCACCCCCCCACACAAACCACACCCACACACCACCCACACCACCCCCACCAACCACCACCACCACCCCCACACCCAACCACCACACCCACACCACACCCACCCCAACCCCACACACCCAACCCCACCACACCACAACCCACAACCCACACACCACACCCCACACCACCAACAACAACCACCCACACAACCCCACCCCACCCCCACAACCCCCCCCACACCACCCCCAAACCCACACCCACAACCCACCCACACCCACCACCACCAACACCACCACAACCACACACCACCCCACCACCCCACCACCCACACCCCCACACCCACACCACACCCCACAACCCCTCGCACCACACCCCCCCAAAAAGCGCACCCCCCAAAAACCAGACCCCCCACACGCCCCAAACCCCCACATAACACAGATTCCACGCAACCACACCCCCCACACATACGCACACCACACACCCTACAGACCCCATTTCACACGCACACCCCCCACCACAAACACACACCACACAACACACACACCCCAAAAACACACACCCCCACACACACACACACACACCACACATGCACCCCCCCACACGCACACCCCCACAAAAAACCCCCCCAAACCCCCCCCACACACACACACAACACACACAAAACACACAACCCCCCACCAACCACAAACAAAAACCCCACCACACACTACAAGTTCAATTTTAAATTTTATTTAAAAAGCACTTAATAATACCAAAAAAAACCCACGGGGTTTTTAAAAAAGATAAAATAACATTCATAAAACACTTTTAAATTCTAAGCATTGCCACAATCCTCAAAATCTAAGGCTTCAATAATGACCTTTTACTCCACTACACAGCACTCATAATAATCAAACCCAGACTGAAAAAAAAAGTTTTTAAATTTTTTTAAAAAACTCAAAAAAAAAAAAACATTCCCAAATAGGGGGGTTTAAACATTCCACAGGGGGGACAGCCGTGCAAAAAGCGATCTCCTTTTTTTTTTCCGACGTCGCGGGACTCCAAGAAAATTTGGGTGATTCGGGGGCGCAGTGCTCTCTTTGGTTTTTTCACCTGAATTAAGTCAAAAAATTTTTTCGGAGAAATACCATTAGTGCTTTAAAAACAAATAAGAGTTTTTTAAAAAATTGACCTGAAAAAACCCGGGGCACCAAAAGGTATTCTCTTAATACAGGAGTAATATCTCATTTCTTCAGTTAAAATTTCAAAATATTCGGAGCAATCCAGTTGCTTTAAAAACAAATAAAGATCTTAAAATTGAAACCTGAAAAAACCCCGGGCACCAAAAATTCTTTTTAATACGGAAAAATATGCTCATTTCTTCGAGGCCTGTCAAGATTTTGCGGCCGCTTTTTGGACAAATGCAGTCTATTTAAATTTTTGTTTTAACACCATATACGGGGCATTACCATAGTCCAATTTTGAGAAAATAAATGCGGACAGCTTTTCCGGGTCCTTCCGTTTTAAAAAAGGGGCTTTTTTTAAAACAATTAATCTTAGGGGGGAAAGAAACTCTTTTTAAACTACTTGTTTTAAATTTGTTTATCAAATTTCAGTGCACTAAAAAAATTTTAACCTATTTTTTTAAATGATCCCAATAAGGGGATAGTGTACCCAATTCAATTTTGATGTACTTGCAGACTCCCGAAGGGGCCAAAAAAAATCATTTGTTTTTGATTCATTTAGACACAAAATTTGCGCACATCCAGCTTTAATCTCCCCAAGACACTCTACCAGCCTTTAAAAAGCTGCGGGGGCAGTTTTTTTAAGGTAGATACAACGGGGGGTCCCTCTGCAAAAGTGAAAAGAAACCTCATATTTCTCGATCTGACCAAAAAGGGAAAATATAAAGTAAAAAGGAAATGGGGCTAAAAAAGATCCTTGTGGGAAAACCGCATGATAAAGAAAACTGACTACCTACTCTACACACCCCACAGTACCACACACCACACACACACCCCACACACAAAAAAAAACAAAAAACCCCACACACACACACCCACACCACACACACACACCACACACAACACCACACACACACCAACACACCAAAAAACCAACCCCACCGCACACTGCCACCCCCTCACCCACCACACACCCACACACACACACACACACCCCCCCCAAACACAAAAACACCCCACACACACCACAAAACCACACACACACACACACACACCACACGCACAAAACACCACACACACACCCC
>CM070822.1:23626981-23629481 GCA_036326025.1 Chrosomus eos
TTTATATTGATGTTAAAATAGCGCTTCTTATAAAACACTCTGATGTTCACTTTATAGAAGTTTTCTTGTCACAAAAAGATTGTGAAACAACTAGGCCTACATGGGTTATATAATTTTAAATATAGCCTATTTTAAAGATAATATAGCCTATCACATTTTCTTCAATATCGTGCAGCCCCATGTAGCACATAGTAATTTCTAAATATGATAATGTTTCAACGTTTGTTTTGTGTAATAAAGTAGGCTATAGCCTATTAATTTTCTAACAGGCTGAGGGTGAACCAAGACGCGCTTCCCATTTAAAAACAAGTTTCAAGTTACTTTTCACCGTCACTGTCCGCTCAATATCCGATCTTTGCCAGTTTCACATTTGTTTAAATATTATAATAGGCTTTTGTTGTTTTATTTCATTTATGTTGATTATGAACAGTAAACAGCATAAGAGCAACATCATAGGACGCGAAATATGACGGGAGACATGAAGTGGGTCAGACATGATTTTAAGTTTTGTTTTGTACAAAGACTTTCTTTAAAGTGAATCTCGTTTTGTATCAATTATGCACGAGCTGACGAGCATGCATGGGAATAGGCAATAGTCTATATAATAATAAAATACAAAAAATATATAGTAGAGTGGCAGTGGATGACATTATATTCTATATATCTATGTTATAAAAAATCGTTCTAACTTCTAGCAAGCTCATTTAAACCGAGTAAATGCCGAAATTAAAGGAACTCTTCCAAACAAATATGAAACTACTAAATATAAATATAAAACCGCCAGTAGATGGCGGCAAGGCACTGTTCTATTGACATTACTGGTTAATGTTCAACCTATTCTTTCAAAAACACAAAGAGGCTATATATTTATTATTTTTTATTATAATAATTATTTTATTATTTAATATCCACGCAACTACTCATTTTAGACAATTGCAATTGTTCTGCTGTGGTGCTGTTTGGAACTATTTTTTTTTATTGTGTGAAATGTCATTAACATATTGTTTATTTACAGGCATTCTGGTTTTCTAATGATTCTTTTTTTTAAAGCTAAAGACTGCTAATTACAGAAACATTAAAATAAATATTTACAAATGTGTGTTTTACTTGGTATTTTTTCTCATCTATAACAGTGAATGTATGAGAAAATCAGGAAAAATAGATATCAGACGTGCAGACGGGCAGACGGGCAGACGTGCAGACGTATGCAGACCATAGATGCAGACGGGCAGACGTTAAGACGTAATCCACACGTTTACTTCCATACACTTCTAACGTGACGCCGCCGTGACGTCTGCATAGATCAACAGCTACACGTTATTGACGTGTCTACGTGACGTGATATTTGCGTGTACGTCTCCATATAAAACAAATGGAGACGTACACGCACGTATACACGTGTGTTATCTGTCATGCTTGTCAGTCTCGTCGCCGACTAAAACATTTGGAGCGAAATACACCCCACCCACACACACGCACACCACAGACTCCACACACACTTACACCACACACCCCACACGCACACCACACAACCTTCACACACGCACACCACATACCACAGACCCCACGCACCACACACCCCACACACCCTACACACACACAAACCCCTCACACACACACCAGACACCCCACACACACAGACACCACCTACCCCACACGCATACACACTGCACACCACACACCACAAACTCCACGCACACCACACCACAGACCCCACACGCATGCACACCACACCCCACACACCCCACACACACGCAAACAACAGACCCCACGCACGCACCACACACCCTACACACACGCACACCACAGACCCCACGCACACCACACACCCCACACACACGAAACCACACACCCCACACAAACACCACACACCCCACACATACGCACACCACACAAACCACTCACACGCACACAACACACCCCACTCACAAGCACACACACACACACACACACCCCACAGCCCACACTTACGCACAACACACACACCACAGACCCCACTCACACAACACACCCCACACACAAGCACACACACACACCCACATGCACACATGCACACCCCACACACACACACACCACACACACACACACCGCACACACACACGCACACCACGCACCCACACACACGCACACCACAGACCCCAGGCAAAACACACACCCCACACACACGTACACCACACACCCCACACACACCCCACACACACGCACACAACACACCCCACTCACAAGCACACACACACACACACACACCCCACACGCACACCACACAGCCCACACTTACGCACAACACACACACCACAGAACCCACTCACAACACACCCCACACACAAGCACACACACACCCCACATACCACACACACACACACACACACACACACACACACACACACAACACACACACGCACACACACGCACACACCCCACACACACACTACACACCCCACATGTACACTACACACACACACACACACACACACACACACACACACACACACACACACAC